>CM042141.1:142854255-142859255 GCA_023376005.1 Doryteuthis pealeii
TTTCGAGTCACACACAAAGCAGCCTTCCTGTCTATATCTCTGATGATGAGGCCTAATAGGCTGAAATGTACATACAGATTGATTTTTCTCGATTTGTTTAGCCTTACATTTGAATAGGTATGCCCGTCTAATTCATTACTTATCAATTAATTAATTTTCATAATTAGGTACGACTTCAATTTAGCACACATTCTCCCAAATATATATATATATATATATATATTATATACACACAACACACACATATATAATATATATATTATATTATATATATATATATATATATAAATATATGCACCCTCCGGGTGCAAGTATTTAAGTTTTTAATATAATAAATATCATTTAAATTAGAAAGGCTAATGAAACTGACTAAGATGCAGATAAAAAGTTTGCAACAGAAGGGGTATAATCGAAAATAGAACCTTTGAAACTAACTATTCCATCATTTTCCATTACTCCCTCTTTCATTGGTAAATTTTCCTAATTTAACTTTTAGTTAAAATAGGAAGTAAAGGATAATATTACAGTTATTTCTTCTTGTAAATAAATTTCTTTTAAGATTTACCACAGATTTTTGTTTATATTTCTTAAGATAAACCAACAATTAGAAATCAATAATACCAAGCACATATTTATTAAAATAAAATTTTTAAATATCAATATGCAAATTAGCCTTCTCGTTCAATATTTTGTTGTATATATAAATACAATTGCATGTTATTAGTACGTAGATATGGTCAACAGTATAATAATGTAAAACAATTTTTTTAATAACTGAAGGTTTTAAAAGAATGAGGAGAATTTGACGTAAATTTAAGGGAATTGTGACTTGAGTAGTAATATAGTTTCGGTTACAGACAGAAAAACACAAATCTCCATATATAATTAATATATATATATTATATATATATTATATATATATATATATATAATTTTTACACGATATTAAGAGGATTTTAAAAAATCTTCTAAAGACAAATATTCTTAAAGCACCTTATCGTACATATAAAAATAATCGTTGTATATTTATCTCTGGACCTGTACTACTTTAAGAGGCTAGAATCTAGTTGCAGGGCTGATAAATATCTGATGTTTTGTTGTCTGTGTTTCCAGTAAAAATAAGCTAAACAAAAACGATATAAAACGCATTTAAGGTCGTTGGTATTTTTCCTGAATCAAGTGCAAATGGTACTTTCTGAAATCAAGATCTACAGTGGAGAATTCCAAGGAATAAAACTGATTTTGGCTACACTACTTTTTTCTGTCATTAGATTTACCAACAGGGGAAATTAAACACGTAAAATAGTGACCAGAATCGTAACACGTCAATAGGGTACCCCATGACAAAGAGGGAAATAATTTGGACCATATGACCTTTAGGCACCTCTTTTTGATCTCGATTAAGAAAGGATATGTTTTTCATTTACACCGTCAATATCCGGTTGTTTTAACAGACGATTTTTTGATTTTTTAAATTATAAAACTAACCCCTAACCCTAAACCTAACACTAACCCCTAACCCTAATCTTTAACAAACAACCAGATATTGACGGTGTAGATAAAAATATGTCTTTTCTTAATCGAGATCAAAAAGGGGTGCCTAAAGGTAATATGGTCCAATAATTTTATATGGCAATCCTTTTCTTGTCGATGAAAAAATGCTCAATCCAATGCTGTTAATATGATCTATGTATATTGCTCTATCTTCTGAAAGAAATAAACTGGAAGTATTACTTTTGGAACGACCCCGTATAATGTCTGGACTAAGAAGTCATAAACAATACCTCCATTTTTATTTGGAAAAAAAAAAGAAGGTAAAAAACAAAAAAAAATATTTTTAAGGGAAAACTTCACATGACTTGAGTCATCATCTTTTTTCATCTTGATTTCTTTTTTCGTATTTTTGTTTGTTTTTGTTTTTCCTTTTCTCGTATTAGTCATATGCACTTCACCCCTCGCTTTCTAATTTTAAAATTGTCTAAAAGCCTTTTATACGGCAGCCGTCGTCTAGATCTTAAGAGTTGCCAGAAATTCCAACTGACGTGATTGAGGAGGTTTACTCTGGCAAGCATCATGTCGATTATCTCATTCAAGAAAAGAAATGTGCATTGTGAAGAGTGATGAATCGGTGGCAAAACATCAATATAACTGACCTAAAGAAATATATCAGACAACTGATGCTGCTCTACACACACCCCAGCCTCCTTGTATTGCGTAGATATTTCCCCATTAAAGTTTGTCTTGCCCTGGCAGTGAGTAAGATTCGATCTCATTACCGTATCAATTATCGGCAAGATCAGCTCTTAAAACATTTCTTCATGGCCCACAAGTCCTAGTATTCACTGAATTAAAACAATTCGTAAAAGTCATATGTAACTAGCAGGACCTATGGATATAGCACAGTATGATAATTAACTATTACCAGGTTTGATATGTTTATTTAAGTGCTATTGTGAAATAGTTCAATATGTAAAAAGTATAATAATCTTGATTTAACTCTCTCTCTTTTTCTCTCTTTCTTTCTCTTTCTCTCTCTCTCTCTCCTCTCCTCTCTCTCTCTCTCTCTCTTCTCTCTCTCTCTCATTCTTTTTTTCTTTCTTTTTTTTTCTTTCTTGATTTTGTTTCATCTTTTCATTATCTTTGATTGAAACAGATTAGCATTATCACTTCCGTGAGTTTACCCTGTCTCTCTTTCCCTATCTTTTTCCCTACTCTATTTCTTTCTTTTTTTCTTATTATATTTCTCTGTGTAGCATGTCCTTTCTTCACTTTCTTTCTTCATTATAAAAACGGAAGGGTCCATTCTTTTGCTGACGTGACAACGCCCATGATAAATAAGAATTCGATGGATAACAGACGTCAGATAAAGATAAACCTTTTTGCATTTCCTCTTGAAGGATTTGGATGGTCTCATTTTTAACCAGAGGATGTTGCAAGATGATAACGATCGGAAGATTAAGGAACAAGAGTATTAATAATTAGGTTTTTTGTGCCTTTTATTGAATTATTTTAACGCTATGCCAAACCATCGACTGTTTTTTTATGCTTAGAGGTCAGGCAGTTGCATTCATTGTATGTATTTTCCCACCGCACACTTTACGCACCCCTTGCTTTATGCACTTGTAATTATGCTTTTAAACATGCCATTCAAAGAAATACATACCAAGGCACCCCTTTTAATACCCATTGGCAGGAGATACAATCAGCGTATTCTAATGTAGCGTAATTATTATGGTCTACGAGAATCTGGGATTGAAAAGAAAACGGTAATCGGATTTCTGGAGAAAGAGAAGAAATAAGAAACAAGAATAGAAAGAAGATAAAGTTTGGAATTCAACGTGTCTCAGCCGGTGACCGGTCAATGAACCCTGAACTAAATTTAAAAAATAAAAACGAAAGTCCCAGATTTTCTGTGGGGGCGGTAGCTGATGGCTCTCTTCCCCCAGCCCTGGACCACAAACGAAAGTAAAAAAAATTCGGTCTCTCATTCGACGGGCTCGAGAAGGGTCAGAGTTGGTCTTGGGGAGCTCTGCTGTGACATGTCTAGGCTAGCAGCGAACAGCGCCAAGGAATGTGATTTATGATAGAACAGCTTTACCCCCAATCTTTCTCTCTTTCTCTGAAAAAGAACTCACGAGCCTAGAAAGAAGAACTATTGGAAAATATATGAAAGCCTGTTTTATCTACTTAATTATTTAATTATATATATATATATATATATATATATATATATATATATATATATATGCGATTTTTGTTGTGGCCATCCTTAGGCTTCAAGCAAGAGCACTCTCCAGTGGTGATCCAATGTGGTAACGAGAGCACGATCCTTAGTGAAGAAACCTTTTGTTGCTCCTTGGCATCCCTCAGTGTTGGGTATGATTCTTTAGTTGTTCCTTGATGTCTCTAATTGTTGGGCATGATCCTTTGGTTGTAGGTCCGTTCATCAATGTCGACTAACGTGCAAATTAACGGCTGTCACTATCAGCAATTAAATAGATAACTAACTACATATACGGGCTGTTGATTGCCTGGGGTTTAAACCACGTGACGTCGCTGAATCTGTAAGCTTAAGTCGTGGATTACAGCACGCCTTATATGAAAAAAAAACTATTTCAATAGTTGTCGCGGCTCCATCGAATGAATCAACTGTCGCATATTCATGGACGGGATAAGGGAATAGAAAGTTTACAAGTGGTCCACAAACTTGCATGCATATCCTGGTCAGGGGAAGGCGATGTCTTTGTTTGTTGCAGATTTTCAAGAGACACAGTGACAACTGCGCCAAAAGCCGTTGATTCCTGGCAATGATAGAGACGGCCTTGGGATTTTTGCCAGAGCACCTTTGCCCGGGTTGTGGCCTAATTCCACTGGGTGCCAGACCTGTCCGCCTTCGGTGACCCTACCAGAAACTTACGTTCCTGACAGCGTCCCTCTGATACTACCAAGAAGTGTTGGATTTTAGAAATAATGTGTTTGAAGGCCGTTGAGCAAAGAGCTTTCTCAGCCCTTTTACAGGTCTTGTCCTTCGTCCCGCAGTGTATCTTACCAACCTCCTCACCAGACAAAATCTGTGGGGTTACCGGTTTAGTCACCGATGATCCAACTATGAAACAAGTATAATTGGGTTACGTTATTCCAGTAGCACATTGAGCGACCTGATACAGTATGTATGATACAAGTCGCAAGATGCATTTACTCGATTGGATTTCATCGCCAATTCACAAAAGGGTATAGCGATTCGTGTATGGATGTCAAAAACGTACGCAAGTGGTGAGGGGGGTTTGCAATGACTACGCGTTTCAATGCTTTGTCAATGACATGGCGGTGAGCTGGTATGACATAGGGCATACAGAACTGTCAAAGCACTTACGATCGATAAAAAATATGTAGAATAATAGAAACATGTTCAACATTTTTTTCCTCACATTTTCTTTTCAAGAGAAACTACGTGAAATAGACATAAGAATCACAAGCCACTTTCTTTCCCTCTCGCTCAA
>CM042141.1:142861755-142881755 GCA_023376005.1 Doryteuthis pealeii
AGATACATTAAGTAGTCATATAAATTACCATGCTTCTCGCTCATATAATTTAAATATGTTTTTCGTACTTTACTCACTTCTGTCGAAATATACCAATCCTAGTTTACCAAATACATTTTATTTTCATTCAGATTCAACTTTTTATTATTTCCATGAGAATGGGGAATGTATATCAACAAATTAAATCTTCATTGTTTTTTTCCTAATTTTAAAGACACTCCGTGTGAATTTTTGAGCATATTCGATTTTTTTTCCTGTTGTTAAAATGAAATAAGTCTTTCGGTTATCAAAATGATATAATTTGAAATAACTAACTTTAAAGTTGAATTGAACCAAAAATAACTTTGGTGCCTCTCCTCATCCCTTACCACCCCAAAAAAAATTACGATCCGTTTAAAGCTTATGGCACATTTGAATGAACAAACGGCGAATATATATATATTATATATATATATATATATATATATATTATATTAACAATGGAAAGGAGTAACCTACTCTATATTTTCAGGACTTTATTTAAATTAATCAAGTTTTCTATTAATCTTAGCATGCCCGTTGGAATGGGATTTTTAGAAGGAACAATTATTTATATTTTCGTAGATCGGGAACGTTTACACTAATTAAGTCCCATTCCAACGGCATATAACACTAAGATCGAAAAATCGAATTTAATTAAAGTTAACCAAGAATCAATCGATGAAACTCTAGTAGGTTACTCCTTTCACTTAAAATAATTATATTGAGATTTGTATTTGTTTTTTTTTCAACCTTAGCCTCTGGATAAATGTGCGCTTCCAACGATCGTACTTATACCCACCGGTAAGTTACTACTTATAAATAAATATATATATATATATATATATATATATATATATGTGTGTGTGTGTGTGTGTGTGTGTGTGCGCGCGCTTATATGGTGGACTCTCCTATTGAGAACGATAGATGGGGGTCAGCAGTGAGTGATTTAATTCCTCCCATGTTGTGTATGCTGTCAAGAAGACATTTTATGTTTCCTCGAGTGTGACAGCAGCCCAGCCATGCTGCGAGCCATGAAGCCACACTGACAAACGAAATGATCCAAGGCAGGAGTTAAATGTTTTTTCTTATATATATATATATATATATATATATATATATATATATATATATATATAGAGAGAGAGAGAGAGAGAGAGAGAGAGAGAGAGAGAGAGAGAGAGAGAGAAAAGAGAGGTTAAGGAACCAGGCTGATGAAAAGTCATTTTGCTTTCACTTCTTGTCAGAAGTAGTTACTGTATCTAGCCACACTGATGAAACACGGTGTCTGTGGATGACTTATATATACATATGTATAATTGGCAAAGAAAAAGGCTAAAAATTCGCCCATTTTGCGGTTATAGATCTATTTCTGCCTACAGGTATTTGTGTATACCTATGAGTTTCATCAGACCACTAACATTATTGAAAATGGTACACATATTATTCATGAGGGTTTATATAAACATTTTTCTTGTGATTCCTGTAAATATATCGGGTTTTAGTTCATCTTATCTTCTTCGGGGGTGGACGTGTTTATGACTGGGAGGTGGTGAAGGTGTTTTTTTCTGGGTGGTTTAATGGCCTCAATAAGCGGGATCGGCACTTTATTGTCTAGTCTGTTGGAATTTTTTTTTCTCCGGTTCCCTTTTATATAACCTAATAAATTCCAATCATTTTAACGGAGAATTCCACAATCAAAATGGGAGGCATATTTTTAACACACTAAGGGAAAATCAAATTAAATTGAACATACATGTGCCTATTAAATAAATTAGAATTTAAAGTAAACACATAAATATAAAAAAACATAAACATACAATGAAATAACATAATATATATATATATACAAAAATATATACTAAAAATATAATATATGCGCATATAACATTTTATTATATTGCTGCTGCTGCTGAGGATGATGATGATGATGAGGAGGATGATGATGATGATGATGATGAATGAGTATTCAGTTTATTGTCAAAATCATTGATTAATACATAGAATTAATCATTTATATTCATTTATGAATATAAATATAAATTCTATTGCTTAACGAACTGAAAGAAGCATACAAATACCGAATTCTTTCGATATTAATCCACTACACAAACACACACACACACACACACACACACATATATATATATATATATATATATATATATATATATATATACATACATATATATGAAGAGTAAATCCGATATGTAATATATCATGAGCAATGTGATATAAATAATAAATGCAAGTGAATAATAAATATTTATTCTTTTAAATAATAGAAGTGCGAAGAGTGTATTTTCAAAAGCTGTTGGTCATTTAGTTCACAGATAAGACTAATACTGAATAGGTATGTGGACTCTCTAGCCACGGTAGGTGCAACCAGTCTGGGAGAAGAAAAACACCGAATTCCATCTTAGAACAGCGTGGCATGTTAATTTATCACATTCAATTGACAGAATCAGAACCTGTCCTGTCAACTGAGGCAGTAGAATACACCGACTGAATTTCTGCATAAGAGTAAGACCGCACCCCAACGAGGCCACCTTTGATGCTAAAGAACGGAATATTTGGTGACTGAGCAGTCCATCAGATGCAAAACCCCACTTTTGCCCTTATTTAGACTAGACGAGACCCCATCCAATCAATGGGCAGGTCACCTCAAGCCCTAGCACCTATATGATTGTCCCAACCCTATTGCATTTATGGCAAGCCCCCCAACCTCTTTATCATAGGTGGAGCTCTGGAAAATGAGGATAACGCTTTCAACATCATTACTACTAGGTTCACTCTGATCTTTGTGTGGTAGTACCTGTTAGGATCCCATCTATTGATTTAATAGATTAGAATGAGTTAACAAAAATTTTTTTAATCAATTGAGTTAAAAAAACTGAGTACTCATTAAGAATGAAATAAATAAAACGTCTTCGGCATAAAATAACCCAATGGGTTGACATGCCGTAAAAACCAACCAATCAACCAACCAAAATCAGAACCTGTAATCCAGAAGATAGTTCCACGTTCTAGCCAAGCTGCTTCTGGCAACTTCCATGCTGACAAGAAGCAAATATTGTCACGATTTTCTTTCCTGGATATATCTACCAAATGTTAGATTACCGGTGAGCAAAAACAGAAATGAATTTTAAAAAATGAAGTCTAAATGTTTTATCGCAGTAATAATAGAGGCATAACCTCGACCGAACTATATTTTGGTGAGTTAAAAATAATAAGTACATAAAAACCATCGAGGTGTCAGGGGTTAACGTTTATGGTGGTCTGGTAGCCATTGTGTGTACTAAAAATATCATAAATATAACATATTTTATACATTTTTTTCTTTTAATTGAAAAAAAACAAAAACGAGCAATACCAAAACGTGGTAATGTCAAAGAAAAGCAATATTTTTGTATTGATTCCTTCGGTAATTTTCCTGGCATCTTGAACAAAGTATGCGGAGACGAAGAGAAAAGACGAGAAATGACAAAGAGAAAAGTTTTTTTTTACTGGGTGATTGTAAACTAACTCCTAATTTTTAAAATCGTATGATTTATTTCTGAATCATTATTTTTTACAAAAGTGAATATCAAAAGAACAAACATAACATGGAGTTTTATTTAGAATTCTATACGTGCAACAGCATTTGCTCCATCCTCCTACGCCGCTCGGGAATCGTATGAACTGATCTTCTCAGAAACTCTTGTGAAATGACAGAAATACATTCTCTTATTCGTCTTTCAAGTTCTTCCAACGTCGTTGGTTTTGTATAATAGACTGGGTCTTTTAACCAAACCCAAGGAAAAAAAGGCGCCGGGTGATAAATCAGGGCTTTTGGCCGGCCACGCATGGGGACTACATCTACACATTTTTCTAACAGGAAATTCAGCCATTCACGAACAGTAGCAAAATATGGAGAAATACCATCTTGCATGAACATGAAGTCTTCAATGAAAAAAAATGTAACTGCATATAAAGACTAATGAATAGTTTAAAATGGGGTGTTACTTTTCAATTATCCTGCATATCCGGAAAGGAAGAGTCAGACACGTGGTGACCGAAAAATCTCACTCGGATTATTTTTCCATGCTACATTGAGCCTTGCATTTGCACTTCCGTAGACATGCCAAAATGTGTTTTGAAGCTATTTCTCTGGATTTTTTAGATGAGGCTTGATAATTTGTACTATTTGGATTATTCGTACTGTCCCCATCTTTATTTTTACCTACTCAACGTTTCGGCCGATATTCCCTCCGGATTTCTTCAGTTGTTTCTTGTCTAACTCGGGAACATTCTCTTCGAACTCGGGAACATTCTCTTCGAACTCGGGAGAACTCAGGAATATTCTTATCGAACTCGGGAACATTTTTATCAAACTCGGGAGTTTTTAGGTCTGTTTTTATGCTGTTATTTTTTTAAAGTCCAGCGATGTGGTCACGCATCAGAAGGTGAAAGTGACTATAAAAACACAGTAACTAAATTATAATATCGAGATTGGTATCTGCACTAATTGATGAAACTGATACAATGCAAACCTTTACAGGAATAAAGATAAGAAAAAATGTTATGATTTTTATTCGTGCGTGAAAAAGTAAATTGATATTGTAGTAAAATATTGTATCGTATCTGGTTTCAAATAAAAACAATCATAAAAAGATCCCCATCCTTCGTTTATATGCATCACTACCGATGCGTGTAAATACACACAGTGTATTATAATTCGGAATATAAAGACAAATATTGCCACAAACCATTGCATTAACCCCTCTGATGGCGCACGAAGTGTAACGGTCATCGCAGAAGGAAATAAACTTGATAAACCGATATTAATTGTCTGCATTTTTTAGATGCGGGTTGATATTAATAATTTTAGTATTTCGGACTGTTTTCCTCATCTTTATAGTAGTACGTATAAACACAACGTTTTGAGATGAGGCTTGATTTGATAGTTCGGATTGTTGTCCTCATCTTTACTGTGGAAAGTTTAAACACAACGTTTTGAGATGAGGCTTTATGTTAATAATTTTAATAGTTCGGACTGTTGTCCTCATCTTTACTGTGGAAAGTTTAAACACAACGTTTTGAGATGAGGCTTGATGTTAATAATTTTAATAGTTCGGATTGTTGTCCTCATCTTTACTGTGGAAAGTTTAAACACAACGTTTTGAGATGAGGCTTGATGTTAATAATTTTAATAGTTCGGACTGTTGTCCTCATCATTACTGTGGTAAGTATAGATACAACTTTTAGGCCGCTGTAAAATGGGGCTATGTTTAGTTGTTTCTTATTTATCTTAATATAAGGTCATCATCAGACGACAACTTGGAGCGACTTGAACTAGTGATAACGATATTTATGCATATCTTCTGTTGATGACTTTTTTGACCAGTGGGATTCACGCACTGCAACACCGATGAACGAAAAGTGTGGACTGCAAAGTAGCTTTGATGAAATATAAACGTCCGTTGGTCACATTCCTTGAGAGTATCTTGGTTAACCAATGAACTTTTAGCTGACCCTCGTATATAAATACCGACAAGCAGATCACGATAATGTTAATTTGACAGTCAGCAATCAACATTCTGCAACCGGGCATTGCCAGGTTACCCTCAACGTCTGCAGAAATATGAGTGTCAGATATCATTTTGGTCCAAGCGGGCTGAAGGAAAAACAAACAAAAACCCATCCTTCGTTCAATCTCACAGACTTCTCATTTTTCTCTTTAACTTAATTTGTAAATAAATCGAAACCTCAGTAACAAAACTCTAATGGTATTTCAGTTGTAGTTTAGCATTACCACCATGAAAACGACGGTCACCATCCGATGAAGACAGAATGAGGATGTGAAAGATGATGCCGATGATTACATTAGTGTCCTAAGAATTATGAAGACAATTAGTTTATGAGTTGGAGGTAATTGTATTTAGCCCGCCTCCTTATCCAGCACAGCAGAATACGCCATGAGGTCAAGCCTTATTGCTAGACCGCTATATTGCATACACGTGGGTGGTGACAAAAATCTAAGAAACTTCTTTTATTCTTCACTGTATGAGGCGCCACATATATCGGGCGGTGACTCTGGCCCTACTCTTTTCAGTGCAATGACGAGCTATTTGGGAGGATGGTCTTCTAGTGCTGGTCTTTGGCTGAATATGAACCTACCAGGTAAAAAAGCTGATGTCGTGTTTGCTGTACTAGTTTATTTACAATGTATCATTTTTTTTATTTGTATGTATTTTTGTTACTAATGTGGTTGTGAGCATATATATATATATATATATATATATATATATATATATATATATATATATATATGTAGAAAGTTTTGTAGAAAAAACAACAAGATGTTTAAAGTTTTGCTGACAGAAATCTGTTTCAACCATATGCGCTCTTTATCAAAGCAACATTGTAAACGGAAAACGAAATAAATATATCATTAATCACGAGGCACAGAACGCTCTCGATCGATATTTATATACACCTTTACTGCAAATTCTTTTGAGTTTTTTAATGATAAAAATGCTTAAAATTTTTTAAAATAAAATTTATTTTATTTTTAATATAAAATACGAATTTTTTAAAATTATTTGAAAATTCCGGTACTGATCGAGAGCGTTCTGTGCCTCGTGATTAATGATATATTTATTTCGTTTTTCCGTTTACAATGTTGCTTTGATAAAGACCGCATATGGTTGAAACAGATTTCTGTCAGGAAAACTTTAAACATCTTGTTGTTTTTTCTACAAAACTTTCTACACATATTGTCGGATTCATATCCATTTTACCTTTCATACATATATATATATAATATATATATATATATATAATATATATATATATATATATATATATATATATAAGTATCGTCTTGTAATATATATATATATATATATATATATATATATATATATATATATGTGTGTGGGTGTGGGTGTGTGTGTGTGTGTGTGAAGAAATATTTTCAGAAAATATAATAAACACAGGATGTTATGATCAGAGGAAACAATTTTATGTGTCTATACATAAGTATTTCGGTATGAAACCATCATCAGGACACTGTTACAGACATTTTTGTGAGGGAGAAAAATGAAAAATGTTAAGTGTATAGTGAATGTGTGAATGTGTGAATGTAATGTTATTAACCGCTAATTTTTATATGTGCGTTTGTTCACGAAAGCTGATGACATTATCATTTTCTTCACATATTGTCGGATTAATTTCCTCATCGTATTTCCATATATATATATATATATATATATATATATGGGAGAATAAAGAGGAAATTAATCCGACAGTATGTGAAGAAAAATAGACAAACACGGGAAGTTAATGACCTCCTAATTCACCAGTATGAAAATGTTCACCGTTGAAGCAAGAACTCAACGTCCTTAAGAAGGTCTAACAGACTGAAACGTTATAACGTCGATTTCACTACCCACAATAAACATCCATTTTGTACATGCTTAAATGTTCCTCCATCTGCTGGAGTTTTTGGTATATAAGGCGTGTGTCAAATGCCCACTTTTACTTATAGACTCGGCGATAATCATGTGACCAACTTCTTGGCCAATCACTGGCAGTACTCTGCTGCTGATATTGATATTTATACTGGCTGTTCTGGTCATACCTACTCATAACTACTTGAAGCTTCATGGACGACGGAACATAGGATTATATCACTGGACCTTTGACACTACGTAGGATTACATAACTCAGGACTTATTCACTTACCAAAGGATTCTATAGCTCAGGACTTACTTACTTACTTTACAACTGGCCAAGGATGGCGGTCATAAACTTAACAAAAAACGGTTCATTACTGCTTATAATGCACTGTTCTAGCGGGAACCGATACTTTCAACGTTACTTGGCCATAAGTGTGGTTTAGTTGTGTGTGTGTGTGTGTGTGTGTGTGTGTGTGTGTGTGTGTGTGTGAAGAAATGTAGTCATGTTATTGTCCCGTATATTGGTGTTTTTGTTGTTGAAATCACGCTTCGTTTAATAGTAGTTTATATTTTTCAATGAAATCTTTTACATCGATTGGAAGCAATAAGTAATAATTGGTCTGCTGGATTCATATTAAATTTTCTTTGCTACATTCGTAAAGACATTTTCGATACATAAAGTTTTCTGTAATTCGATGATTAACATTGCCTTTAGGTAGAGCGACTCTATTCTTTAGTGATCAATATATATAAGTCATCCACAGACACCGTGTTTCGACGTTTGACGTCTCTTCAGTGTGGCTAGACACAGCAACTACCTCTGACCAGGAGCGAAACCCGACTGACTTTTCGTCCGTCCGATTCGTTAACCTCTAGGCTATTTCGCAGCTGCCCTAAAGGGCTAGTGTGTAAACTATTAAATACATACATATGTTATATATTTTACGATCACCAGAGAGATCCAGTCTGTAAACAGACGATCATTGATTTATGCTGGCAGTGAAAGTTAATTTAAGTCACCCCTAGAGAGCTCTACCGGGTTTGGGGAGTATATAATAAGTCTATGAATATTAGACTGACATTAGATAAATAAGATTTAGAACTCAATATTTATGAACAACAAAACAATTATTTCCCTATATATATATATATATATATATATATATATATATATATATATATAATACACACATATACATGCATATGTGTATATATATGTATATATATATATGATATACCCTTATATATAATCTCATCATATATATATATATATATATATATATATATGTGTGTGTGTGTGTGTGTGTGTGCGCGTGTGTGTGTGTGAGTAGATTTTTTTTGTTAATATTCAGCTGCTGAATGTATTTCTAGATGCTGAGAGCTATTCAATAAATAAGGCAATTATTTTGAAAAATGTAAAATATTTTTTTTCAAATGTTTTCACAATGAATGTAAACTCTGTATAGTTTGGAAATGTTTTTAGCAAAATTATTTTAATCTTGCGAATATATTTGTTTGAAGACTATACAAAATGGTAACTAGTCAAACATGTGCTCCCAGTGTGAGAAGGTCTCTGATCAAATATTTGGTAGTTAAAAAGTACAAACCATGTGAAATTTTCAGAAGAATGTGCGATGTTTATAGACAAGCATGTATTATTTGTCTGTATTTTTCAGACGAAGCTTGATGTGAATAATTTTGATCTTTCGAGGTGTTTTCCTCAACTTAATTGGTATATGTATAAACACAGCGTTTCGGCCTCTGTATCCTCCGGCCTTCCTCGGATTTTTCCTGAGCATAGTAATTATCCAACCTGGACATATATCCCAACTATGTGGAACGCCGGAGGATACAGCGGCTGAAACGTGTTTATACATACCAAAATAAAAATGAGACAACTGTCCGAAACAAGAAAATTGTCCACAGGCATGTATTAGTCAAAATATGTTTACTAAAATAGGTTTACCCCTATGAGTTTGAGTGGAAACAACTGACTCTCTGATAAAAAATATTTTTTTTAAATCGGGCGTAGTGGTCTGTAAAGAAGGACATGCTGATAGTATCTAGGAGATGAAAGGAATAATTACTATTGGTTTCCTTGAAGAATGTGCAACTGTAAACAGTGTCTTTTATTTCTAAATCCACCTTATTTATTGGATGGTCATCGTATAATATTTCAGGATTTTTAATGCTTTATTTTAAGTTGCTTAGAATATTCTGGATGTGGAAGAAAATAGAACAGTATTTGTTCATAGTGGCCCAAACTGGTTTAAGCGTTTTAACTGTGGGGACTTCATCCTTGAAATGAATTACAGGAATGAATGACCAGCGATTGCCTATGATTATAACTAGGAAAAAAAGTGCACCCCCTGGGTGCAAGTATCTAAGTTTTAATGTTTGTCATGTAATAAAATATTGTATTAAATCAGAATGTAAATAAGAACGAATATAAAATATCACATATTTTAATGTTATTTTACATGATTTCTATTAAAAAAATATACGATTTCATTTAATACAATTGAGAATCACATATTATTAGAAATCAGTAACAGCAAATAATTATTTATCAAACCCATTTTTAAAAAAATCTTTATGCAAATTATTCCCACTATATACTATGTAAACTTTTATTTTTAGAAATGTATAAAGATATTTCAGGATTTTAAATACATTAATAATATGGGCAGTTTTGCGGCAATTCTAAATTAGTCAGACTTAGAAACATCCTTAAAGAATAAGATGCTTATATTGATTGAATATTGACTATTTCATAATCGTTGAGAATATAACAAATAACTAAGAAAAACCTGACGTCAGTAATGACGTAGTTTCGGTTATGGACAGTTACATAATCTCCATTATAATAAGTAGTGCTCTCTGGGCGTGATCATTTAAGTTTTAATGTAATGAAATATATTAAATTAGAATTACTAACTAAATTAAATAAGCATGAATGTAAAAAGATTACACTTATTTTAATTATATTTTGATTAATTTATATTTAAAATCATTCATATGATTGATTTTAATACATTAGAGAATGAAACAATAATATTAGAGACCAATAGCACCAATTAATTATTTATCAAACCCGTGTTTATTAAAACTAGTATGCAAATTAACCATACCCTATATCATGTAAATCTTTATGTCTTATTGATATATAAGACACATTGTAGGATTTTAAACGCACTAATAACATGAGCTGTTTTGAGGCAAAGCCAATTCAGATTTTCATAGAGACATCGTTAATGAATAAGATTTATTCTATGTATTAATGATTTTGCATATAATGTAAATACTCATTTATAAACCTACGCAATTCCTGACTGAATTGCAACATGAGTAGTGACGTACTTCCGATTACAGACAGAGATATGCCGAATTTCTATTATAATAAGATTTAAAATTCACGTGAAGTGATACCACAAAATCATCCACTGAGATATATTACATGAACGTCAAAAATACACGGGGACACTTTGTTACAGTTTATGGGTTATCATAAATTGTGGACAGACCTGTAGCTAGAATATTTGAATTGAGGTCTGTTAAATTAAAAATGAGGGCGTCCATGGAAAATCACCCGGTCGACTTTTAGTGATATTTGACCTCTTGGAGACGCGCGATTAGGCACTATTAGAATAGTTTAGAATTAGATTCGACCCAGATTCAAAGAACAGACGCGATTGTCGTCTCTTCCAGGTTCGGTCTCTCCGCGCGGCGAAATAAAAACATGGGCTGAAAATAAGTTTTTAAAAAATTATTCAAGAACAAACAAGGTTTTGTGTTTGTTAGATAATTAAGACAATGTTAAGCCCAACCAGCACTACGAAGAAAAGAAGAAGATCAACACCCAGCAGAAGCCTAGATAGAAGTCAGCCCAGACAAGATGACGAACAGACAAGGTAGACGTAGGAGAGTAAGCATTAAGAAGTGTACCAAGTAAGATCTACAATCTCTCTCTCTCTCTCTCTCTCTCTCTCTCTCTCTCTCTCTCTCTCTCTCTCTCTCTCTCTCTCTCTCTGATGTACCAATGAACTCTCCCCGTTTATGTACTCGATGTTGAACACGAGTATATAACATCTTTAGATTTTCCATAAGGTCTCAGCTGTAAACAAACAAACAAACACACAAAAAAACAAGTACTTATTACCTATTACTTAAGCATATCTGTGGATATAATATGAATAAATTATTTATATAATATCTAGATGATAAATTATATAAATAATTTATTATTATTTCAATGTTTTAAATGCATGTGGTCATGTCATTTTTTTATATCAATTTTACTAATCAAGTTATTTTAGAATTTAATAAAGATATACAGTTCATTCAGCTTTAGCGTATGGAAATCTAATAGACTGCAATGGAGTTATCAGAATATTAATTAATTTGAATAATTTTATGCATTCTGTTATTGTCTAAAAAAACTAAAGTGCTTAAATTACAAAAATACCAATAGTACCCGGTACTCATATGGTTACCTCACGGAAATTATTTGTATTTGATAGGAATTCTTGAAACCATACAACTGTAAATTATTTTGTATAAGATTTATTCCATGTATTGATAATTTTGAATATAATTTAAATACTCATTTATAAACTTATCCAATTCCCGAGGCGATTGCGACATAAGTAGTGATGTAGTTCCGGTTACAGACAGAGATATACCGAATCTCCATAATAATAAGATTTAAAATTCACATTAGGTGATACCACGAAATCATTCACTTTGACATATTACATGAGCGTCAAAAAATACATCGCGCTCATTAGATTTTAGAGACGTGTGGAGGCCTGTGGTGTAATGGATAGAGTCGTAGGAAATAGACTCGTCGACCCGAATTCAAATCCTGGACAAGGCTGTCTGCATTTCACATAGTGCTAATACAGTTGAGAAAGGTATGAATCCAACCACTCTCCCTCCAGCTATGGGTGAATTGTTGGGCGGACTGGGATCTTTAACCTTGGCAACCAGTCTGGGAGAAGGAAAATTCTGAATTTAAACCTGTTAAACTTCGCTTATGAAATGGTCATTTTGTTACATCTTACCTCATGCGGAAGGGTCGGTAGATATATAAGGTCTCAGCTGTAAACAAACAAACAAACAAACAAAACAATAAACAAAGGAAGCAGGATGTAACTTTTGACATTACTCAATGAACCTCTCACTATTTTCCCGCCAAATTTATCCGCTGGTTAAAGAACACTGAAGTTATCTCCCCCTGTCGTGTTGATTATTCCCCGCTTCTCTAATCCTATCAGAAGTTTTAAAAACTGACAAGAATTGTCGTGATATCATCAATGCTATGCAGCAGTTCTGATCCATATTGATTCGTGAGGAGGGAAATCTCAAGAGTTAAAATGTCCTTGACCGTAGAAATACTGAGTGAACTTTGTGTGACATGCATTATATTCCGTCCATAAATTCTTCAAGCCAACAAACAAACATCACATACTATACAATACAAATATATTTACAAACCCATCCCCACAAGCAGGATGTGACACAAGGTCAACTACTTAAGCGGAGTTTAACGGGTTTGAATGCACAGTTTTCCTTCTCCAAAACCGGTTGCCTAAACAAGGTTAAAGCGCCAAGTCTATGCTACTATTTACCCATAGCTAGAGGGAGAGTAGTTGGATGCATACTTTTCCCTATGGGATTAGCGCTCTATGAAATGCAAACAGCCTCGTCCAGGATTTGAACTCGGGTCGACTCGAACAATTAAACTACGTGCCTCTATTGTAATATTTTATACATATACATATTTATTTACTATACAATACATAAATTACTGGATGCATAGTGTGCATCAGTAATTCAAATGATGAAGAGGTGAAACCATCAAATACGACATTAGTATCTGACCTGTACACACACACACACACACACACACACACACATGCTTCCCACTTCCATGGTTGAGCACTGTGGGGGGACATTAATTGTAACTTCACTGTTTGGCATTAGCCGTGGGCCGGCTGCTTACAGATTTGATTTCTCTGGTGATTGTAAAAACGTACCGCCGTAAAGTATGTAGCAATTAATTGTTCACCTTAGACAGACGGCTGTTGATAGCCGCAAGGTTACAGAACTTGGCAGACGAATATTCTGTCGGGATCCGATCCCGGCTAGAAGTAGCTGTTAAAAAGTCGAGCCGAGTAAACTTCGAAACACGTGTCTGTGGATGACTGATATATATATATATATATATATATATATATATATATATATATATATATAGGTATCAGTCATCCCATACACATACACACACAGAATTTGGAAGACCCAAGACAGAACGAATTTAGCAGCCGCTAAGACAACTTCAGTTCCAGTATTCTTCTGATGATGGGAATTTTCATCCCGAAATATTAAGGAATAAAATGACAGGTTAACAAAAAACATCATAGTACCTTCTTTTTTCTTCACACTTGCATTGTGACAGCCTTCAAAACCAACCAACAAACCAATATATATATATATATATATATAATGCTCACTGGTGTCGAAACCAATAAATCAAATGTTTAATTTTCTATCATGTTTGAAAATTTCTTTCTTTTCACCGGCCAGAACCTCTGCAGATGGGGAAAATGGGGCCACATGTTGGTCATGTGTGGTAACCCATGATACTTAAGGACTGAATCCTAGTATTCCACTTTGACCCTTATTTAGGCTAGACGGACTGTCGGAGACACCTCCTAAGATCAATTGGCTGGTCACGTCATTCCCTAGGACCTATATGATTGACCCCACCCTATTACCCTTATGGCAAACCACCAACCGTTTTTATCATATATATATACTAGAGGCGATGACTGAGGCTCTTTGTGTTCTGGGTATGATGTTAAACTCTATCTGATGTTTCCAGTTCTGGATCTCTGGGAAATGTGGAGTACTGCTTCATCACCATTACTCCCAGGTCAACACTTATCCGGAGTGGTAGTACCTGCTGGGTCCCTCTGTGGATTAGATAGAAAAAATGAGTTTAAAAATGAGTTTTAAAAAATAGAATAGCAATCCAGAATATATGAATGAATAACACAAAACGTTTTTGGCATAAAATAACCAAACAAGTGTTGACATGCCGTAAGAACCAACCAATCAATCAAGCAAGCAATCAACTTGATCCCCACTGATCTCTGCTTTGTATGTGCACGGGTTATCAATGAATGAACAGCCTAAAAGTATCACCCCACATTTTTCAATTATACAACAGTAGATTACTATACGACAGTATAGTATAGAATATATATAAATATATATATTTATATATATATATATATATATATATATAAAGTATATATATTTTATATATATTTACATATATATATATATAATATATATATTTTTTTATTATTATATATATTTATATATATATATAAAGTATTTATATTTTATAGTATGTAAAATTAAAATAAACAAATAAACAAACTATATTTACAAGAGTGCACGGTATGCAATACTATGTCGCAGAATCAGTAAATGAAATCCATCCATCGACTTTTGTTAACTTGCAGCACAACTATCACTCAGCAACAGTAATGGAATATTTCATTAAGCCCGCTGGAATATTGTTTCACAGAAATGTCCTTCTATCTAAGTGCTTGGTGTTAGTTTATTACATGCAATAGTAATGTAAGGATTCCGGTGATCAAAACATCCTGTATATGCACAAACTTAAAACCGAAATTTACAATTTATTCAGCTATACATTAAAATGAGCTCAATAGTTCGCAATATATACATAATATATATATATATATATATATATATATATATATATATATTATATTATATTATATTATATTATATATATATAATATATATATATATATATATATATATATATATATATATATATATATATATTATATATATATTATGTATTGCGCACTATTGAGCTCATTTTAATGTAGGGCTGAATAAATTGTATACAGTTATATGAATGAATTGACATTCCATGCATTCTTTAACAGACCCGTTGTCTTGACGTAAAGTGGCCAACATGCTGCTTGGAAACCAATGGTAGCAATCGCACCTTAAATGTAGTGTACACTATAATATATATATATATATATATATATATATATATATATATATATATATATTGGTCTGTTGATTGGTTTTGAATGCGATCACAATGCATATGTAAAGAAAAAGAAGGTAACTATGGTTTGTTAACCTGCAATTTATTCTTAATATTTCGAGATAACATCTCATCCACACAAAATCTCTAGAACAGTAGTTGTTGCTAGTGACTGTCCATTTGATTCTGTCTCATGTTTTCCAAACACTCTCTCTTCTCTCTCTCTCTCTCTCTCTCTCTCTCTCTCTCTCTCTCTCTCTCTCTCTCTCTCTCCTCTCTCCTCTGTGTGTGCAAGCTTGTTCAGTTTTTATTATAATTCCAGATTTGGCTCGCCCTCAGAGCATTATTTTTTTTAAATTTTTGTTTATTTATTATTATTATTTTTTTTTTTTGTGTGTGTGTTACTAACAGGGCCACCTGAACCTTCTTTTTATTTATTTTAAATATATGTGTGGGTGTGATTAATTAACATTCCAGAATTCGGCCAAACCTTTTTTCTGTTGTTGTTATTGGTGGTATATTTGACGAAGTTATTCACAAACTGCAAAAAACACAACCAAGTAAACTTGAAAACAACAAATACGCATTTAGCTTAGACGTTAACACTTTGTACAAATCAGTGCCGACTCAACCAGCGGTCGACCTGTTGACTGAATGCATAACCTTATCCGGCCTGTACTGCTACAACCTCGCCCCATCAGACATACACCAACTTCTATCCATCATCGTAAACAACACATATTTTACATTTCACGAACGAACATGCAAACAAATAAAGGGCCTGCCGATGGGATCCAGCCTATCGGGTTTACTGGCTATCACCTACATGGACAGGCTTGAGCGCCAAGCACTTAACAATTGCCACTTTTGCGCTCTCTTCACCAGATATATAAATGATATACGCATCCTCACATTTTCCCGTGAAGAAGCCAACAAAATTTCAACAGCATTCAACACAATAGACAAAAACATACATTTCACCATAGAGCATCCTGACTGCACAGGAGCATTATTATTGCTTAAAATACTAGACAAGGGTGAAATCTACCCCGAGTTCTACAAAAAAATGTCCAGCAGAGACTTGTTCGTCAACCACAAATCGGCACGCCCCCTGGGTGCAAAGACCGGATACACAAGAAACGAGCTTACCTGTATCCGGGGCAAATGTTGCAGGAGGCAGGACCAGATCACACACATCACACACTTCATGTCCATACTGAAAGCCAACGGTTACCCTACTTCAGTCACAAAACAACTGAAGCAAACAGAAGGCCCAAAATTCCATGTCACTTCTAACAGCAGTTTCCTAAGGTTACCACACATCAATGAGAGTATAACCACAGAAATAAGCAGGGCAATCCGAAATGAAGGCCTGGACATACAACTTGCCCATTACGGACACTCACTTCGGAGACAACTCTCCAAAAACTGCCATAAGGACACCACTAGTTGCACACTAGCAAACTGTCCTATCCGCAGCGCAGGTATGTGCCATGAAGGGAATGTAGTATACTGTATACAATGTAACAAATGCAACCAATCCTACATAGGCAGCACCACTAGACCACTACACATTAGAATTAAAGAACACTTACACACACAAGCATCCACATTCCGAAAACACTTAATTAAACGCAGCAACACGGAGAGAAGCATTACAGTCAAAATAGAGGCCAGGGAAATAAATCTAGGTGCCCCCCGAATTAAGGAGGCATTGCTAATAGCTAAACTGTGCCCAGGGATTAATAGCAGAACCGAGCTCAGCACAGAGTTCTTAATACAATAAACCCACATCCAACGTTCATGTACATGTATATGCTCTCAAACACACGTAACATACACCCACATTCTCATTGCAGAATTCATGATGCAACAAATCTACAACGAGAAGACAAGTACAAAACATGCACCCATGCTCACACACACACACACATACACATACACATACAACACACACACACACACACACACACACACACACACACACACACACCGAGGCCAATGTACACTATTTCTTTACAAATAGGATTTGCTCTGGATATTGATGAATATAACTAAATAATTGAGCTTACATTAAAGAATATGAATTTCCCTTGCTAATCCCTTAATAATTAATTCACGTGACCAGGTTGTGAATAAAATATAGATATGATATAGGTATTTCTTAAAAATCACAGAAATCACAGTTTTAAATTAGTTCATGTGACCAGTCTGTTGATTTAATATATATATATATATATATATGTGTATGTGAAAAAAAAAATTTTAAAATAAATAAATAAATCACAGAAATCACAGTATTGTTCTATCTATTGCATTAACCCCTTACAAACCAAATCAGCAGAATATATAATCATAGTTCTTGATAGATATCGGTTTTATTCTAACCTTTTAAATACATCACACATATATATATATACACACACAAACACATATGGGAAAGGCAAATAGGAAATTAATAAAGAAACAAATATATATATATATAATATATATATATATATATATATATATTAAAAATAAATAAATAAGATAAGAATAAAAAAAATAAAGAATATAATAATATAAAAATAATATAATAATAAAAAATAAATAAAGAAAATGAATAAGATATATATATATATATATATATATATATATATATATATATATATAAAGAAAAATAATAAAATAAAATCTAGCAGAATCTATAATTACAATTTTGGATTAAATTAATTTCATTCTAAGCTTATAAATCCAGCACACTCATACATACATGTAAATGTATATGAACAAAGCCCGCACACACACACACACACTCACATATGATGTTGGGACTTAAGAACACGCCCACGCACACACATACACACAACAGGTGATTTTGACAGATATAAAAAAAAATACACCCACCTCCCATGAATAGACCACAAATAACAACAGCAGCAAAAAAGGTTTGGCCGAATTCTAGAATTTTAATTAATCACACCGACACATATATATGAAATAAAATAAAAACATTTATATTTAAAAGGTTCAGGTGGCCCTGTTAGTAAACACACACAAAAAAAATAAAGAAAGAAAAATTAAAATTAAAAATAAAAATAAAATAAGATAAAAAAATAAAATAAAAATTATGATCTGAGGGCGAGCCAGATCTGGAATTATAATCAAAATCTGAACAAGCTCACACACACACACACACACACACACAGAGAGAGAGAGAGAGAGAGAGAGAGAGAGAGAGAGAGAGAGAGAGAGAGAGAGAGAGAGAGAATTTGTAAAACATGAGACAGAATCAAATGGACAGTGACTAGCAACAACTTCAGTTTGGAAATCTTCTGTGGATGAGATGTTATCTCGAAATATTAAGAATAAATTACAGGTTAACAAACAACACCATACTTACCTTCTATTTTCTTTACACTTGCATTGTGATAGCCTTCAAAACCAATCAACAAACCAATATAAACACAATGCTTCAAGCAAATTATAAAACCCTTATATATATATATATATATATATATATATATATATATATATATATATATATATATCAGCAGGTAGTATGTGCATACCACAGTATGATAATCTAATTATTACAGCGTTTGATATGTTTACTTAAGAGCTATTGCGTTTGTTCAATATGTAAAAATATAACAATCTTGATTTAACTCTCAATTTTCTTTCTTTCCTTCTTTTGAGCTTTTCAATATGTTCCATTGAAGCAGATTAGCGTCATTGCTTCCGCACGTTCAATCACTCTCTCTCTATCTCCCTTACTATATTTCTTTCTTTATTGTTATATTTTTCTGTGTAGCATGTTCCCTTTCTTCCCTTTCTTTATAATGGAAATATTTAGCTATTTTACACTGTTGAGAAATTTGAATTATATGGATAAGCAACACCAGATAATCATGATTATTTTTTTTTATATTTCTCCTTTTTAAGGTCTCCATTTTAACCAGGGGATGTTGCAAGATGATATCGGTCGTACCATTAAGGAACACGAGTATCAATACATAGAATGTCACTTTACTTTGTTTCTCATTGGCAAAATTTGTTAGCTGGGTGATTGGATTTTACGGCATGTCAACCCATTGGTTCATTTTATGCCGAAGTTGGTCTTGTTTTATTAATTCTTCATTGTTACCTAATTTGTTTTAAACGCTTTCTTTCCTTTTCCTCCCCTTTATTTACGATAAAAAAACGGAATGGTCCATTATCTCTCTCTCTCTCTCTCTCTCTCTCTCTCTCTCTCTCTCTCAATATATATATATATATATATATATAACAATTAATTGTTCACCTCTGACTGACAGTTACCGTGGTCATGAGGGTAAGGAGCTTGACAGACCAAAATTCTTTCGGGTTTAGCTCCCGGCTAGAAGTAGCTGTATAAATGTCGAGCCGCACTGATGATACACAAACGTCGAAAGTCTGTGTCTGTGCATGACTTATAT
>CM042141.1:142886755-142932774 GCA_023376005.1 Doryteuthis pealeii
GCCGACACAAATATTCATTCATTACCAGATTAATACTATTTTAACTCTAGTTTGCACTGATAATATCTACGTTCCTGTACGCACATAATGTCTATATACTTATGGGCCTTAGACGCTACAGGCCGGGTAGCTGATATATTTTTTTAAGGATCTAACTTTAAAGGTTGCTGTGTTAAAAGTGATTTGGTCTCTAAGTATGTTCAGTTTTAGATTTGGCCTATCTAGCTGAATTTTCGAAAACTGGTGTCAATCTACTTCCTAAAAAGAACGTGACTCTTGTTGTGAAGGGCGATACGGTTTGAAAGTTTGGTTTGATTTCAAGTTTATTTCAAGTTTATTACGTGTTTAATTGTAGAAAAAGCTTTTCGCGCTACCATGGCTTCGATGCATCAGATTCACCTTCTTCAGGAGAACTGAATAGGCAATGCTGCTACATCTTATATATACTATGAAAAGTTTTCTTTTTTTCTACCCTTATTTTCTTTGATTAGATGTAAATTTCAACCAAAAGGAAGCTTAGAAGAGGCCTAAATTTATATTTGTAGATATTGTTTGCCCCTGCTGGGATGGACTTTTGTTCAAAAAGGTTATCTTTCCTTGCCGATAGGGTTTTTCGCCACTAGGTGACACTAGGGAATTTCTCTTTCTTTCTCTTAGTCTAGCTTCCACAAAAATAGACGCGTGGTGTATCTATCCATTAAGGGAGAGGGCAAAGTCCCCTTACTACCAGTAAGTGACTCTCATACTTTTTAAGTAACCAAAATAATAACATCCCAGACGTGACCATTATTCATATTATATAAAATATGTAGCAGCCTTGCCTATTCAGTTCTCCTGAAGAAGGCGCACCTTAAGCACCGAAACCATGGTAGAGAGAAAATATATTGAGCACACTTTTGAATTAGCTAGTTCTACTGAGGAATATATATATATATATATATATATATATATATATATATATATATATATATATATATGGTGTGGGTGTGGGTGTGAGTTTGTTTTTAATACGTGTGTGGGCACACGTATGTGTATGTTTATAGCCTTGGGAAAGGCATGAATTCATAATTATAAAAAAAAGTTGTTATATTGTGGCATGCTGTTTGTTGCGGGCTGGGTAGGATAAACCTACATAATCTCACACACAGGCATATGCACACACACGCACACGCACACATATTTACACATACGCACAAACATACATATATGTATATGTATGTGTGTGTGCGTCCGTTTGTGTTACTTTTGATAAGTAAGTATTTTAACAGATAGCATTTCTAATCGCTTATTTTCTAGAATTAAAAAAAAACATTAATATGAAGAGCCAATTTTTTTTATTGCAATCAATACAACAGGGTGTTAATTCATTAATGTCTCTAGCTTGAATGAATATCATCTTATGTATAATGATATTCAGAAATATTTTTATGGTCTAATATTACAGGGACCATTAAACATTTTTCTGTAAAATGAGTTTTATTTTTCAAACTGTTTTATCGATTTGGAACAAGATATTTGAATGATGAAAAACAATATTTTGTTGTTTTCCTCCATTAGAAATTTTATTTTACTGAAAACCATTTTACGGAAACTTAGCAGTCAGAAACACAAAACATGTCTAAACGTATGCCATGCAATAGAAAAAGCTTATGGTAAGGAAACATATATATATATATATATATATATCATCATCATCACCATCAGCATCGGTATCCATGACAATCTTTCGCCAACCTTCCCTATCATTCATTACACCAGCATCTTCACATAACTGGTCAATGTATGTCCCTGCTGGGCGCCCCAAACTTGCATGTCCATGTGTTGGCTTCCACTGGAGAACGTCGCTGATGTGTTCATCCTTGCTTCACCAGCAGTGTCCTGCATGCCTTGTCCGTCTCACTCGGATAGTTTGTGAGATGGGGGGCAGGTGACCGTACAGCTATTTCCTTGTGGGGTGCTATTTCCACGACTTATCCAAGACTGTGTGTGTGTATGTGTGTGTGTGAGAGAGAGAGTGTGTGATATATAATATATATATATATATATATATATATATATATATATATATATATATATATAACTGTGAAATGTTGGTTCCTCCACCCGTATCTTCTTGGTTGTGATCTTTCCATGAGGGGTCAATGGCCAGAGTAACAAGTGCAGGCTAAAATCAGATCCTTTCCTTGTAGGCACTGGAGTAAACCTGGGATGTGTCATTGCATTCAATCTGTTTGTGGCAGCAGTAATGAAAACTGCCAAACAGAACGTAAACCCGGCAGATCAATTCCGCATATCCTATTGATTAGACGACAATCTTTTTACCCTACGAAGATTGAAATCCAAAACATTTGTCACTGTAAAGGCAATACACAAATTGCAGTATGCAGATGATACAGCTTTTGTCAGCTCTTCCCCAGATGGACATCATCAATGCCGTAGTTGAAGCCTACTCTCGATCAGGATTTGGCATCAATATTCAGAAAACATAAGTTCTCAACATGTGTCAACATCTGATTCCTGAACTCCTCATTAACCGCCAACCACTGAAAAATGTAGAGTAGTTCGCTTACCTGGTACCTGTCTTAAACAACACAAACAATCTCACAAGTGAAGTGCAACGGCGGATTGGTCTAGCTTCAGCATTTAGTAGACTCACAGATTTTTCATGAAGAGAGACCTCAATATCAATACTAAGATCTCTGTATATAAAGCTGTATGCCTATCCATACTCTTATACGGAAGCGAGTTGTGTGTGTTGTCCCAGAGACACCCTGAAGAAACAGAAAGGCATTTCATACCAACTGCCTCAAACACGTATTGGGTGTAAATTAGTAGCACAAAGTTACCCACTCAGAAGGTCGAAGCAGAGCAAGCATTGACCCAGTTGAGACCATCCTATCGCAACACCAACTGCGAAGCTTTGGTCACACCATCCGCATGCCTCCAGAGAGAATCCACCATAAAGTACCTTATGGTGAACTAGCAGAAGGCACTCAAAATACAGGAGGCCCCAGAGAGCTGTTCAATGACAACATGAAGACCAATTTAAAGAAATGCGCCATTAGAGATTCAAATCCAGAAGACCTGGCCTCCAACATACAAGGTTGGTGAAACATGTGCTGCACAGGAACTGGGCGGCTCACTATTGAACCCAATAGGGCTGCACAACAAAGACTTCTTCGTCGTCATGCACAGCAAAATGCAGACGGAAATTTCCCGTGCAATGTATGTGACAGCATCTGCAAGTCAAGCATAGGAATAATTAGCCACCACAAAATCCATAACTAAACAACGCCAAAGAGTGACGTCATCGTCGTCGGCGACGGATTGCTAAAGGATACTCGGTAAAGAAGAAAGGCCCGAAATCGGCCATATTTGCGGTAATAAATCTATTTCTACCCACAAGTATCTGGATATACCTATCAGTTTGGTCATGATTCCTGGGAGTTTATGCATATTATTTTGAGGATATTTGAATAAGTTTTGATATCATTTCTCATTATCACCTAAGAGGGGGTGGCGTTTATGTTCAGGAACCAATTAAGCAAGTGGTGGTGGACTTTATAGGTGTTGTTGTCCATCTCAATAAATTGAAATTTAGAAGTAGTGGCCACCTTTCCCACGTGTTTTGAATTTTTTATACAGCTATCATTTTCAGTGAACAATTTGCTATATATATATATATGTAATATATATATATATATATATATATATATATATATATATATATGTAGTATATTAGGAAAAATGAAAAACACAGGTTTAAATGGTTTAAGTGGTGAGTTTATTGGCCGACGCTGCAGTGTTTCGATCTATTAATTAGATCATCTTCAGGGCATTTGTTGGTATGTGGAAGGTGATAAGAAATTATTTATCACAGAATAACGAGAAAAGCGAGTGGTAGTCCTTGTTATTCAGTCTGTTTAAAAAATTTTTGAGGTTTGAAAAAGGAGACGGTTTTGAAATTTGACGTAAAATATTCTATTTTCTGGCGTGAGTATGGGACGCTGTAAGTGTGTGTATCCAAATGAAACATTGTGCATTTTTAGGTATGTGGTGTGTGTGTGTGTATATAAATTTTTGCGATAAACGACAGCGGAAGTAAATCTTAAGGTTGTGTGTGTGTGTGTGTGTGTGTGTGTATATATTAGCTTTTTTTCCCTATCACATGAAACAATCAGCCATCATCAACGTAGCAGTCGTTTTATTCTTATTAACTTTTGTGAGCAAATGAAGGTAAGCACATTCAGCCTAATTTAATTCGTTGAATAATATATGGGCAAAATCTTTTATTTGGTACGTAGTGGATTTTAGGTAATGATTAAAAAAACGTTATGTCTATTTCAACTCAGCATTATTGGCAAGTAATAACTACTTAGCTCAATTGATAGCCTTTATTCATGAAATTGTCTTAGTATGGCACAAGGTCTCAATAGGGGAGAACAAAATTCATCAACTCTTTCCCAACAAAATTTCCTCTGCGCCTGTACCAAATTTTCTTGGTATCTTTTATCTGTATGGCGGGATATTGCAAAGTTCACTATCTTTTCCCACTAGAACTATTTTTATTCAAATAAAGTCCTATCATTATTGTAATCTGAGTCCTTCTGTTCTTTTATAATTAACTAACTACCAGCGGATTCCGGTAAGATCGCAGTGGTCGGAGAGCCACTGTGAGCGGTTTAAAGTAGTTTAGTTATATCTTCTATTAATAATGGAGATCCGCTTCCGGTTTTTGTCTTTATTAAAAATCGTCATAACATAGAATAACATTTATTCTACGATTTTTGGCATATTCAAATTTTGAGTGTATTTATTTAATAAATACACTCAAAATATGAACATGCAACATTAGACAGTCCTCATTGTTTTTTTAAAACAAGTTTTAATAAATACATCACTGTATTATATATCTATATATAGTTTCTTTTATTTTAATACATATTTAAAGTTTACATTTCAAATTGTTTTATTTTTTAAACTTTTAATGAATTTGATGATTTTACTTATTTAAGGTACAAACTCGCTGACATTGAATTTTACTCCCACCCCTCAGGCAATATGTTTAAAAAAATCTATTTTACATCGCCCAGAGGGTGTTTTTTTATTTTGTACTAGTACAAATAATATAAGCTACTTTATTTAGCAATCACCCATTTAACTAATGGCTAGTTTTGATATAGCTTAACTTTGCTGACCAAATAAGGAGAAACTGGCAAAACGAAGCTTGGTTTTTGAATATATCAAATAATCGATTCATATATTCTGCTCTTAGTAACACTCTGATTTCCATTTGACCCGTTTGTGATTTCACATAACCCACTATCCCAAAAAGCCGACATTCTCAAAAATAGGAAGAAAAAAAATCACGCAACTAAGCAGAGTTTTTGCCTACCAATTGAAGTTTTGGATTTGATAATATCTTTGAATGAGCTGAAAGCGGTTGGTGAACAAAAAAAATACTGAAACTTTCTTAGACGAATCGATGACTAATTATCTCTAAAGAAATAAAAAAAAATGTGAAAGTACGTTTTTTTTATTCTTCTTTTTTAATAGAAGCAATTTTATTGTCTCTTTTTATTAATCAAGTATGCATTGCTGGCAGTTTTCTAACTGGACATCGTCGATACATAAGTAGATAATAACTTAGCTTCATTATATACAGTGTGAAAGTTTTAGTCACGATTTTAGTCACTTGTATTTATATATGTGTAGATGTGATTTAAGTACGTTGGTTATTACGTATGTATCTCGACATTCATCAATATAAGTATTATCTATAATATTTATCTATGTATTTCAGTCTATTCATATCTATATCAAGCTTTCCTATCTATCTATCTATCAATTATATCTATTATTATTTACATCTCTCTCCTCTCTCCTCTCTCTCTCTCTCTCTCTCTATATATATATATATATATATATATATATATATATATATATATTAAAAAAATTTTGTTTTTCTTTTCTTGTTTTTGTTCTTTTTTCCAATGCTCTAAAAGACCAAGCAAACAACGTTCACAAGAACATAACATACATATATATATATAGAGAGAGAGAGAGACAGACAGACAGACAGACAGACAGGGGGAGAGGGAGAGATATAGATAGATAGATATTTCAGTTTATTTAAGGACCGGTTTAGCTCAGTCGGTAGAGTGTTCAGCTAGAAACCATATGGCTCCTAGTTCGATACCGGCCCTCGCCAGCTCATCATATGAGTAGCACAGTCATCTGTGCAGTAAGGTACGAAGATGATGGTAGGTGTGGCGCTCCACCTCAGACGCAAAAAAACAATCTCCTTGGTCTAGCGCCAGTGAACGAGGCATAGACTCCCTCTATGATTGGCTGATACCGACTTTAGGCCACCCCAACGGCTTTGCTTGCTTTTGCTTATTTAAATCGACCTCGACCTTTGATATCTATCAGTTTATCTTTCTCTGACACTCTATCCATCTATCTCAAAAAGTAAAAGTAAAGTAGACAAAGTGGCATATTGTCGGTATCAGCCGGACTGCGAGGGAATATACTTACTTTTCTACCGCTAGAACAGGAGATGTGTTTATGCATCTGAGGTGGGGCGCCACACCTACCATAAGCTCACAACTTTATTACACAGATACAAGCCGTGCAACTCATACGCTGAGTTGGCGAGGGCCGGTATTGAAACCTGAAACTTGTGGTTCTGAACCAGACATATATACCTTTCGATTTATCAATCTATATATATATATATCTATCTCAGTCTGTTCTTTAGGTAGCTAACCCAACTATTTGTATATTCATATCTATCTCAATTGTGCTTATTTTACTACCTCAATAACCTAACTAAAAAGTTTATTCATATTTACCTCAGTCTGTCATCACTATTTATCTATCTATCTATCTATATATCTATCTCAGTTTATGTTCATATAGCTACTTCTCTATTCAATTTATTCATATCGATCTTTCAGATCTATCTATCTATTTATCTATCTATATTCTTAAATCCCAATCTTTTGACGTTCTGCAATTCAATGATTAATCAATCAGTCTGAAATTTTAAAAGTCTGAAAATTTAATTGAATAGGAATACATTTTTTGCAAACATTAAACATTATTCTATCTCGAAGAATCTACTTGAAGCAGTAAATAAAATTGCTTCTCTAATTGTCCAATATTTTCTTTAGGCTCATTAATCACAGCCATTCTCTTAAAAAGCAAACAATTTATTTATTTTTTATTCAAGTCACACATTAAGGATTTCCACACATATTTTGCCATGAGTGTTTTTTATGTTATTATACAAGTTAAATGATCGCTTTCGTTATAACTTTGTCAAGTCCTGCAAAAAGGACATTAAACATTGAAATTGTGCAATGTTTTATTTCTCTTACTGATTTTCTTTACTTATTTAACTTAATTGTTAATGATGATAAAATAAAGCCAAGAGATAAATCACGCACTTTACGAAATAGTATACTATATAGGGGCAAGTTTAGCTAATTCGGCAGAGCATACGCCTAGGAACCACAAGGTGCCGGGTTTGTTATCGACCCTTGCCAAAAGGACGTGGCAAAAGGTCAATTTTAAGTGGAGAAAAACTAGTTTGAATTCAGAGTCATCCTTCGATTAAACTGTTTTCCCAAACGAGTCTAAATAACCTACTCTTCCCTATTAATGTCCTGAGAATAACGTTAAACTCTCTGATGGTGAGGTTCCAGTTTGGAGGTTTGGGGAATGTGGAGCACCCCTTCATCACCATTGCTCCCTGGTCCACTCTGACCCGGAGTGATAGTACTTGTTAGGGTCCCATCTATGGGTTAAATAGAAAAACATGATTTGATAAACAAATTGTATTATTCATTTAAGAATGAATTTATTTCAAAACTTTGTCGGTATTAAATAACCCTCCGAGATTGATATGCCGTAAAACAAAACAAACCAAAAAGTAGTCTTCCCTATTATTTACAAGTAACTGGGGGAATTGATAGATTCATGGCTCTCCCGAGGAAATCATCGCAAAGGGAAATGCAAACAGCCTCGTTCAAAAATTGAGTTCAGTATCTCAATTCCATTTACCACGACGATAACCGTTACGTGAAAGTGATTCCGTAAAATGTATATATGAAGTTAATTTGTTTCAAATCCGTCACAGATGGATTTTTGTTGATTTTGATTTGGGGGTCTATTGTACGAAAAATTGAAACTTGATTGATTTTAAAACATGTAAGTAAAGTAAAAGTAAAAAGTACAGTCGTCGGGGTGGCCTAAAGTCGGTATCAGCCAGTCAGCGAGAGAGTCTCTCCATTTTTCACTAGCGCTAGACCAAGGAGATTGTTTTTGCGTCTGAGATGGAGCACCCACACCTACCATCTGCTCCTTACTTTACTGCCCAGAGCCCTGTGCTACTCATACGCTGAGTTGGCGAGGGCCAGTATAAACTAGGAACCTTGTGGTTTCTAACCGAACGCTCTACCGACTGAGCTAACCAAGTTTAGAAATTATTAGAATTACTAGCAAGTATATGTGCCCTCCGGACGTAAGTTTTATTTTCCCAGTACCCCACTCGTACCGAGTCAGGCACGAAGGCCCTATTTATGTGGACCACCCACAAGCCGAGACTCATGGGTGGCGGGTAGAAAAATTGCGTCGATCCCGTCGGCATTCCCCCTCAAGGGGGCGCCTCAGGCGTTGGGCAATAAAACCAGCCCTGCCCCTTTAAGTCAAGGGGGCAGGTATTGCCTGGAGGGATGGCCCTCTGGGATCGACGCTAATAATTTACCATCTCACCGGTCCAGTGGCCGAAGCTCACTGGACCCCCGCCTGAGGGACGTAAGTAATTATGTCTTGATGTAATAAAATATATTAAATCAGAAATCAAATATGAAAGGATATAAACAGATTAGGATTATTCTAATTATATTTATTTGGTTTCTAAATAAAAAAAAAATTCATAGGATTGATCTTAATACGTTGTAGAATAAAACAATAATATTAGAGATCAATAACTGGAAATAATTATTTATTAAGTCCGGCATTGCAAATTTACCACACCATATTTTATGTAAACCTTTATTTCTTACTGATATATAAGACATACTGATGGATTTTAAACGGGCTAATTTGGAGGCAAATCTAACTCAGATTTTCATAGAGGCCTCATTAATAAATAAAATTTATTCTATATATAAATTATTCTGCCAATAAATTAAATACACATGAATATTATCCAATTACTGAGGTATTGTGACGCAAGCAGTGAGGTAGTTTCGGTTACGTACAGAAATATACTGAATTTTATTATAATAAGATCAATCCCTCTCATAAAATGTAAAAAAAATCAATTCATTCATGATTTTATGATTTTAGATAGCAAGATATACTTTTCCGTTTGAAAGAAAGAAAATAAAATTGGAAGGTTCTGGATCTGCTCACAAAGTAAATGAAATAAGGAATAATTAACAAGATCTTGCTCGAGAACTATAAAAGCCCCAGAGCACTGCGAACATTTCAGTAGTCTTTATCAATTAAACTGATAGAAAACAATTGCACCCAACCAAAGAACTACAATGTTGATACCGACCGAAAGATTTGAGAAGTCTTGTTTTCATTTGATTCCCAAATTCAACCATACATTGCCGAACCGAATATGGGGGGGGGGTGTATAGTCATGACCATAATAATTGGTGCACTTAGTGGATAATTAAACTGACTTCCTGTCACTCAAGCACCACACTGATTGCAGGAACCCAGCCAAACTTGACGTTCACATTTCGACTCGCACTGGTCGACTATGAACTGTCTGATTAGTCGGATGTCCACTAACCCCATTCCAATTTCATCGAATATTTCCTAATGAGAGGCACCCTTCGTCAAATTCACTTAACCACACGGATAATTAAATGCAAGTGACATGCCTACGGGATTTATTCGCTTTGGATTGTGATTATTCCTCAAGATGACAAATTGTATTAAGAATATGCACCCTCCATGAGTAAGTATTGAATTTTTAATTTAATGAAATATTTTAAATAAGAAAGACTAACGAAATTAAATACGAATGCACATAAAACGATTACATTTATCTTAAATATTTTTGAATTGATTTCTAAATAAAACCATTCATAGGATTGTTTTTTAATACGCTGGAGAATAAAAATAATAATATTAGAGACCAATAACACCAAGTAATTATTTATTAAACCCGATTTTGTTAAAATCATTATGCAAATTAAGCATACCATATATTATGTAAACCTTTATTTCTTAGAGATATATAAGACACATTGCAGGATATTAAACGCAAGAATAACATAGACTGTTTAGTGGCAAATCTAACTCATGTTTTTTATAGAAACCTTGTTAATAAATAAGATTTTTTCTATGTATTAATGATTTTGATTGTAGATCAAATACTCAATGATAAGCTTACGCATTATGACCATTAAAATAAGATGTGACATGCCTAGAGACTTTATTTACTTTGGATTGAGATTATTGTGCACTCTTTATTCATCAATATGGCAAACTATATTATCAATATTATATATATATATATATATATATATATATATATATATATATATATATATATATATATAAGATGAACAAAAGTAATGAGAAAAACAGAAATATATCTTATATATTATATATTCACCGTATTCGGTTCAGCTAAGACTCACTTTGTTTACAAAGTTTGAGACCTTAGGTGAATTCATTTCCGCTTAGAAATGTAGCGATTAGATAGCCTGCTATAGTTAGCAACTGACTGTGGCCGTATGGGTAAGCGGTTTGGCGAGCGTAAATTCGTTCGGTTCTCGAACCCGGCCATATATATATATATGTAAACAACTTTTAGCTATTTTCAGCCGACAGTATATTTGGGAGAATATGTGCTTTTTAATTTTAGTCAGACCTAATTTTTGAAAGTTAATTCATTTATGTTTAATTAGGCGGGATTTAAACTACTTAAATGTGAGGCTAAACAAATCGAGAAAAATCAATCTCTGAATATATATTCAGAGATTGATTTTTTTCTCGATTTGTTTAGCCTCACATTTAAGTAGTTTAAATCCCGCCTAATTAAACATAAATGAATTAACTTTCAAAAATTAGGTCTGACTAAAATTAAAAAGCACATATTCTCCCAAATATAATATATATATATATATATATATTATATATATATATATATATCGAGGATAGAGCTATATATATGTTAGGGTAGGGTAGATATAGATTCAAATTCGTAATGCGATTTTAAAACTAAACCTTGTTTGAAAATCCCATAAATATGAGCAGTGTGTGTGTGTGTATGCTTGTGTTTATAGGTAAAAAGAGAAGAAAAAAACAACGTGTTCCTATCCTTTTTAAGCATCAAATACTGCCAGCATCTCACCAATTTGTGGAATTGTCGCTGTGTAGGCAAAAATGTTATCTATCAAATAAAGATGCCAATGGTTGGGTCTGGGGTTCAGTCCTGATATTTTGGCAGACATGGCGCCGCTATCGAAGAAGATCTTATCTCGCAGCAACAGTTGATTTAATCGTTCATCTTTGGGAATTGTTGGCTTTTTCAATGGCCAGCCTGGAGCCACACAGATAACGGACACGGAACAGTAAAGCTCCTTCTTCCTTGTTTTAATTTATTTTCTTAATTTTATTTGATTTGCTTTTTTTCTTCTTCGGTTTTAATGACATTTATATATAACGCCGCGAAACATAATCCGAAATATTACATTTGTTTTCATTTTATGTAATTATTAATTGGCCAATATCAGAAAAAAAGTAGGTGTATCTGGTAAGTGAATATATATATATATATATATATATATATATATATATGTATATGTATATATATATATATATATTATTTAAAAATAAGCCTTTTTGAAAATCCCATGAATATTAATATACGCTCCCATAAATTTGGTATGATCTCTCTAAGGGGTGATTTAAATTAACTTTCACTGCTAAGCATATAAGCAAAGATCGGTTGCTCACAAACTAGATCTCTCTGTGATCGTAATATATATAAACAAACCTATGTATTTAATAGTTTAAACACCAGCCCTACTACAGCAGCTGTCAGTGGCCGAGGGGATAAGAATTCAGGCTGGCAAACAGTCTATCGGAGTTCGACCATAGACAAGGACAGTTGTTGTGTCTAGCCACACTGAAGAGGCGTTAAACGCCAAAACATGTGTAATTTGGTATTAGGATGATTCTAAGGTGTTCTTTGAAAAGTTCAGGTCTATGTTGGGAGCTCAATGCTTAATTTTTATAAACAGAGCAAAGTAATTATTTAAAACAAAAAGCTTAAAACTCCGGTATCAACTGATTATGGTATCTGAAATCCTCTGCGTTTCGTCAGATCAAGTTATTCATTGAAAATGGCATACAAATAAATTCAGCTTTTCTTTATACATTCTCTCCTGATCCCAGTGATGGTATCGGGTTTCTCTTCATCTTATCTTTTCCGGGATGGCAGTGCTTTGATCTTGTGATGTTCTTTTTTTTCTGGGGGCTCGCTGCATTCCTTTTTTCCTGGGTACTGCCGCCTGGACTGGCCGTTTTACGTTCAGATTTACCCTATTGCTTATTTCCCTTCTCATGTTTCTTATCAAATGTCATCATCTATTCTTCCTTATGCAGTGGGTTTATTTTGAGTACATTCGAGTACGGTGACCTAGCTGGATGGGTTTCCATGATTTCACGTATATACGTACTCACCAATTCTACCTCAAAAGGATAAACAACCGGATTACAAACAGGAAAATGGATAAATTCACACCGGAGTACTCATTAAAAAATATCCCATACCCGACACTACATGAATTCTCGCAGTCCCTCATATATCATCATCATCATGTCGCGCATGCAGCACGGGTATCCATGAGAATCTTTCGCCAACCTTCCCTATCATTTATTGCACCTGGGAGCTCCTCTGCGGAGCAGCCAGCATCTTCACATAGCTGGTCAATGTAGGTCCTTGCTGGGTGCCCCACACTTGCATATCCATGTGTTGGCTTCCACAAGAGAACGTCGCTTATGAGTTCGTCCTTGCTTCTCCAGCAGTGTCCTGCATGTCATGTCCGTCTCATTTTGTCAAAGCAGACAAGTTTAAGAAAATCTATAAGACCAGCCACTCACAGTACCACCACCTCTTAACTAACAAAATCACGGACACTTACAAAATATATAACGCAGAAACTGCAACCCAGATTAACAATGACACAGCTAAATTCGCAAATAAATTAAATATAAAAGATAGAATAGGAAAAATTAACTTGAAAAATGCCTATATCCTGTTCAAAGACCACAAGCCAAATTTCATCCACAAACATCAAGCAAGGCTGATTAACCCCACAAAAACCGAATTAGGGAAAATAGCCGAACAAATTATACAAAATATTATACTAGATATACAGGGAAACGCCTAACAGAACCTTTGGGAAAACACATTTGAAGTCATCGAATGGTTCAAAACCATTAAACAAAAAAACAAGGCCACCTTCATTCAAGATCAAAGCACTGCCATCCCGGAAAAGATAAGATGAAATGAAACCCGATACCATCACTGGGATCAGGAGAGAATGTATAAAGAAAAGCTGAATTTATTTGTATACCATTTTCAATAAAGAACTTGATCTGACGAAACTCAGAGGGTTCCAGATACCCTTGGGAGGAAATGAATTATAATCACTTGATACCGGTGTTTTAAGCTTTTTGTCTTTACTAATATATATATATATATATATATATATATATATATATATATATATATCGGAGAATGCCTAGGTTAGGTGGCTGCGCAGTTTGAATTAATATTACCATTGACTAGAGGATTTGGCATTCTCCGTTTGTGGCATAGGCTGGTGGCCCAGTGTGTTGAGTCCCCGCTCTTCACGCTGTGGTCCGCTGGTTCAATCTCTAGTGGTATGCACTGCTGATGAGACAAAAGCAGGTCGAAACAGCTGTTCAGTGCTCCGGATATCGCAAATGGTGTTTGCCGATATTTTGCCAATGGATATTTTTGATATTTATGATTTAGATTTAATATACCATAGTAGCAGTTAGCAGTGTTTTATGAGCTTTTCTTGTTTGCATTTCATTGCAATATATTATGCTATACTGGGTTTCCAAATATGTAAACACACTTTGATTAGTGACTGTGTTTTTAAAAGAAAATGGTTCAGTTGCACGCAACACTGATACTAAGTTCTGAGGTGCCTTGCAGTTGCAAATATGGTATTTAATTGAAGCATTTAAATTCATATCACAAAACCTGTTATCTCGTACGGGGTGTAGACGGATTCTTCCACAAGGTTTTAGAATATTTCGTTACTAGTAGCGTTTATGGATATACAACAGTAGGATAATTCAATCATTACAACGTTTGATATGTTTACTTAAGAGCTATTGCTAAATATTATAGTATGTAAAAAAAAGTATAATAATCTTGATTTAACTGTCTCTGACACTTTTTTCTTTCTTTCCTTCTTTTTATTATATTCGATTGAAACATATTAGCGCTATCCCCCCCCGTCTATCTTTGTCCTACTTTCTTTCTTTTTCTTTCTTTCTTTTTTTCTTATATTTTTTCTGTGTAGCATGTCCATTTTTTCTCTTTCTTTCTTTTAATAAAAACGGAATGATCAATTATTTAGCTGCGGTGACGACACTCACAAAAATAAGAATTTTGCAGATAAGCAACACCAGATACACAGGATTTACATTTTTGCATTTCATCTTAGACGATTTAAACGGTCTCATTTTTATGAGTGTGTTGCAAGATGATAACAAGCGTATTAATATATAGAGTTTTCTTTTTGGTGTAATGTTAATATACTGCCTTTTGCACGGCAATGCGCAATTAAAATCATTGAAACGTTGTCGAAACTAAATAACAAAAAAAAAAGAAAAAAGAAAGAAAGAAAGAAAATATATTTTTTACTTTACTAGTATGGCACAAGCTTAGATATAGGAGTTATTGACTGAACGCATTCATAATTGTGTGATATCCAAGCTATCTACCAACTATACCACCCGAGCATTTAAAATTAACTAGTTTAGATTAAACACAAAACTGAAAAGCCCTGTCGGCCGGGGCTTTAGAATACACCGACTGCACCGCTGCAGTGAAGTAAGACACCCTCCAATGTCGCCACCTGTTGGCCATGGCTGGTGACAAGTGATGCTTAAGGACGGACTCCCGGTGCTGAGCAGTCCATGACATGCATCACTACTTTGGCCCCTACATAGGCCCATAACCCTTTTTATCATATATGAGCTAGATGGCACTGACTCAGTGTCTCAATGTCCTGGGTATAACGTTAAAATGTATGTAATGGTGAGGTTCCAATTCTGGAGCTCTGGGGAGAGTGGCGTACTCCTTCATCGCTATTATTCACATGTCCACTATGGTCCCATCTATGGGTTAAATAGAAACAAATGTGTTTGAAAAAAATTGAGTACTCATCAAAACACATAAAACAAAATATCTCCAGCATAAAATGACCCAACAAGGGTTGACATGCCGTAAAACCCAAAAATCCAAACAAAAAAAATGAAAGAGAGGATCAACTCATTACTCAAAAGGAATTTGCTCGCTAAGAATTTTTCATCTAGGAAGTACCAAAGACGTTTATGTACTCGTAATGTTGTTGTATTGTCTTCGTCCGGAAGATGGAACTTCCGGTTGAGGGACAAAGAGAAAGACAAAAATATATATTTAAAAAGAATGAGAAAGCGGAAGATACGGTTTCCGGTCAAGGAAGCAGGGTGAAGATAAAGAAAAATATAACAAAGGTCCGTTATCAGATCAAAAAGATAAAGATGTGTAGGCGTGTCGTCAATACAAAAAGCCAGAGACTCAAGCCGACAGAATCAGACGCCAGCCGGAGCGGAAAGGACACTTCACGTCTCCCGTCAGCAACCACCCCTCTTGCACTCATTGTAAGCTCCGTGCCTTCCACACCCACTCACCGAAGAAAATAAAGAAGGGTCTTCTTTTGTACCTACGTATCTGTTGTTATTGAAGTCCAGTAGTCGGTCGTAGCTGACTACTAACATACATCGCTTTGGGTACTGTGACCATACCCACTACGTATACAGATACGCGATTCAGCAACGTGAAGAAAAAGCCGCTATATAACATATAGAATTTGATGCCAGTGCACAACAATGTATTAGTGTATAAGGATTTGAATGTGTAGTTCTTATAATACAATAGAAGGCTCACAGTAACCTTCCAATGTAGGTGAATATATACATAAATAAATCCGAATAAAGAAGTACCACATAACAACAATACAGGCTTTATTATCTGAGCACGTGGGAAATGACATACATGACAGGATACAAAACAGATATGACAAAAGACCTTTGGAAGTCCGAACCAGCATATGAGAGTCACTTACTGATAGTTGTGTAGCAAAGCCCCCCACTTAATGTACACAGACACCATGCGTCTAGTCCATCTATTGTGGATTCTAGACCAAGAGAGAGAGAGAGAGGCATAGGGCTTTCCGGGCTAAGGTTAAATACCCAGTTAGTACTGTCACGTACTGGCGAAACGTTCGCGGTAAGGGAAGGTAACCCTTTTGGAAACAAGTCCATCAAAGCAGGGGCAGACAATCGCTATGAGAGTATTATCGAATAATAATAAGTAAGTTGTTTGTTGATTATTATTACGAAGTATTGAGTTGGTTTTCCATTTAGTCTTTCCTAGTTAATTTACTAGAAGCGTCTACCCAGTGTCAATCAGGTGGAGGGTATGCAAATAAACCCCTGGTGTATTGATTTGTTTACTTTTGTGATTTAAAAATTCTAAACATTTTAAGTAGAATTATACTGCTATTTCTAAGTATATTTTAATCTTGAATATAATATTTGAACTAATCAATATAAATCAAATCTTCATAATCTTTGCACAAAAACAAGAACTGGTGATAGTCAATGTGTATTTACTTTGTCGTTATAGTTTTTTCGTGGTTTCATCCGGACGTAAGTTGTCGGGGTAGCCTAAAGTCGGCATCAGCAAGACAGTGAGGGAGACTACTCCCTTTTCACTAGCGCTACACCAAGGAGATTGTTTTTGCAACTGAGGTTGAGCGCTACACCTACCAGCAGCTCCTTATTTACCGCATTGTTCCGTCTGCTACTCTTACGCTGATTGACGAGGCCGTATCGCACCCGGATCCTTGTGATACATACACATACATACACACCACCAACTGCCCTTTATATATATATATATATATATATATATATATATATATATATTATTTATTCGAATGAATTGATGTTCTAACTTGAGGGAGAACCGACGTTGTAATATATGAAAAGTGATCCGCAATCTTCGGTACCCGTGGGATGATATTCCTATCGGATAATATTTCTGCGTGAATGGATTCTTACTTGGTCATACCAGAAGAGAAGTGTAAAGGGACTTATACAATATTCAGTGCACGAAAAAGTGTCAGCTGACTGGCCTTTTCTTGAGGGCAAGAATCGCATGATTTGAGATAGGCATGAATAATGGATGCATTACTCATAAGATCTTATATATTATGACAGAGTTGCTTCACTTTTGAGTTGAAAAAGGCAAAGACGATCTTGAGGCTTCAGTTACTCCGTTGTAAATGCGCATTTCTATATCAAAGGATTTATATCAGTTGATTAGTTTAATCGATAACGTGAACAATAGAATGTCCTCTACATCCTTCTGATAGTCTGGATATAAAGATGCTACTTGCTAACTTGGACACATCTTGGAAGCAGCAGCATCACAAATGAGTCACAGTAGAACCACTTGTTTTCAATCAAACAAACCATTAGGGTTAGGCGATCAAGATATGTTGGACACTGCTAGAGAAGCAAGGACGAGCGCATAAGTGATGTTCCTATGGAACTTGCAAAACTGTTTATTCATAGCTGGAAGTGAATTTATGAATTCATGACTTTTCAAAAATGCTTGCGCAGAACGAAACGCAAACGACTTCTTCCAGAATTTTAATTCGGCTCGAGCTAGATTTCTGTTGTGAGGTTTTAAGGGGTCAAATAAGAACAAAACGACGGGTAACAAATGTAGGAAAGTATTAACAAAAAGTAGACAAATACAATACAGAGAATTACGTCCGACAAATAGAATTGTGAGCTGACTCGCATTGGCTTACTCTCAAGCTACAATTGTCGCTGTTACTTATCGTAACCCGTCGGCGCATTCCATTAGTCTTATAGGGTGTATCACCTATAACAATTTCTATTACGATAAATACTGTACCACGAGCACATCGTGTGTGTGTGTGTCTGTGTGTCTGTGTGTGTGTGTGTGTGTGTGATGTGTCTGTGTCTACGGATGTATATGTGCATACGCTGATTGACGTAGAGTAGAAAAAATATGCAGTCTTTGTTATTATTGTTACACATATTTCAAACATTATTTGGTCTCGATGAGCTTGGCATTTTTATGTGTTCCGATTCTGGCCGCCATTTTCGGATTTAGGTACCTATTGTTAAATACAAAGGTAGAAAAAGGTGTTAGTAGTAGAAAGTCTAGGTGTAGTCATTGCATTCCTCGATAGAACAATAGCGTATGTGTAGCAGATAATCTGTCGCAGTTCAGGTATGAAGTCCAGTTAGCAACTGATTTCTGAACAATTGCCAATGACATTAAATGCATTCTATGTCGTTTTAGATTGGTCACTGTCTTCTCATAAGTCCATAAATATAAGTGGAAATTTCTCGTACATCTTATACCTATAGATAATCCAATTCTCACAAAAACTTCCAAAGTCATTAGATATTTATCTTAAGATGTTTCTCCACACCCCACATCCCACACCCACACTTGAAACTTATTGTCGTATACATATCAGTGTTCTATGTAATTTACCTATGTCCGTGTGTATGGTGACTAGAATACCCATACTTATATTCTAAAAGTAAAAGTTTATAAACTCTATCGACTTCTTCAAATCGATGTATCTGTAAGGCAGACGGGTTTCGATCCCGGTTGAGGTAGCTTGCTAAGTCTAGCTGCACTGAAAAGATGTGATACATCGAAACAGGACTGTATGTAGATGAGTAACTATATTATATATATATATATATATATATATATATATATATGGATGATAAGGTAAGGTGCGCGCGCACAAACACACACACACACACACACACACACACCTGCCTGTAAAGAAATAACTACAAGCACACACAAAACCAATTAAATAATTTTAAAAAAGCAGACACAGATGTATTAATCCGATAAACTAGAAGAATGCACAACAATGAGGAGTGATATATATAAATAAATAAATAAATAAATAATATATATATATATATATATATATATATATATATATATATATATATATATTATATATATATAGTCATCCACAGTGTGGCTTGACCCAGTAACTACTTCAAGTCGGGAATCGGAATCTGCAGGTAAGGAGCGATGTTCTTAACTGATAAATATATACATCTGTGGATATACTTTACGGTCACAAGAGAGTTCAAATCTGTTACAAAAGACGAACCCCCCTCTCTCTCTATATATATATATATATATATATATATATATATATATATATATATATATATATACGAATCAGAATGTGGTAAAAAAAAAGGAGTTAAATCTGTTACAACAGATGAACCTTTATATATATATATATATATATATATATATATATATATATATATATATATACGGAATCAAAAAGTAGTAAAACAGAGCCTGAAGAAGATACCAGAAGATCGGAGAAACGTGTTTGCTGAAGTAAAAATCAAAAGAAAGTCTTTTGAGAAAACAAAATCTATTTTGCGGGCCTTCTTTTTTTATATAATATACATATACATATATGCAAAGAAAATTATTGCAGTATCCACCAGTGAAACAACACAAAATGGAAACTAATTGTAATTATTTGAGATCAATTATTTTGAGGAACTTCAGGTTAAAGAAACACAATTTAAGCGGGCACTTAATGAATTCACAACAGAAAAGAGAGTGTTTAATGTGTCTATACAGTCACGAACTTATACATTATCATATCGTTTTAAGTGCAGCCTTTTCTTGTAATGTGCAGGGTAAATAAGGACTCTGAAAGTCAACAATAAATCATCCAGAGGTGAAAATTCAAAGGAATTATTTCTTGCCTTTGGGGTTACCATTACAAAGGTAGTCAAGTTCTATTTTGTATAACATCAAAAATACCAAAGATCTTCTGATTCTTATTCAAGTTAGTGAACCGACGTGATTCTTCAATTACAACATTTCCCCCCGGGGAATACAAAAGGTATTTGTGGTCAAATCAGATGTGTTGATAAATACTAGATATTATAATAAATGCTGAGATAAGGTAATGTAGTTCATTTTAATATATTTCAGCGTTTACTTATTTTATCGCTATTGCTAAAATTTGTTGGTACTAATATATCTATACATACGAGGTGTGTCATAAAAGTATCAAGATTGAAGCTGTATTTACCAAGATAGAAATGAACAATGAATGGAACGTTAATTTTTTTTCAGAATACAAGGTGTGTCATAAAAGAATCGAGATTGAAGCTGTATTTACAATGATAGAAATGAACACTAAATGGAACGTTAATTTCTTTCAGTATACAAGGTGTGTCATAAAAGTGCCGAGTTTGAAACTGTATTTACCAAGATAGAAATGAACAATGAATGGAATGTTAATTTTTTCAGAATATATTGTGTGTCATAAAAGTGCCGAATTTGAAGCTGCATTTGATAGAAATGAACAATGAATATAAAGTTTTTTTTTTCAGAATACAAGGTTTGTCCATAAGAACAAAAAATCTAGATACTTTTTTGGTATATGAAAACATAACTATTAATGACAATCAAAATATATATACACATTCAGTATCACCAGATATTGCTTTTTGAACAAAAATAATGAAGATTTGATTTATATTCGTCAAGTAATTAAAACATATTTAAGTGATAACAGCATGGATTTGTTTGCATTAAGTATTTTAAATAGAAGACATTAATGTTTCTTTTCAGATTGTCTGGATCAACGCAAAGTCTTCTGTACAAAGGGATTTTAATGGGACATCATGTGAGTATCCAACTCGGGATTCAACAATAATGGATCTACGAGCTTACATGTTTACCCCCCTCCACCTAGGCGACGCCGGGTAGTACATATATAGAGGGCAGTTAGTGCGTATGTATGCCCAGATGAAACTGCGAAGATAAAACAATTAATGACAAGGTGACAAATATACATACTAAATATCGCCGGGTATTGTTTTTGTGCAAAAAAAAGATATGAAGAATTTATTTATATTTGCGAAGATATCTACAAATTTAAATATGCATAATAATAATTGATATGCTAGATTAACTTACTAACCATTTTGTCTCCCCTCTACCCAGGTGATGTTGAGTAGCCGCTCCTATTACATATATAAAGGGCATTTAGTGTGAATGTATGTATACCCGAGTGTAACTACGAAAATATAACAATTTACAACAAAGTAAATGTAGATACACATTTGATATCGCCGGATCTTTTTTTAAATAAAGATTTGATTTCTATTCGAAGATATTCATAAATTAAAATATATATAGAAATGGCATTGAAATTCTTCTTAACAATGTCTAGCATCTGTAAATCCCAAAAGTGAAATGAATACATCAGGATTTTTAACCCTCCACTTGACCCAGACGATGCCGGGTAGCCGCATCTAGTGCAGAATAACGTGCAAGAGATAATATCATTAGATTACCTAAAAAAATACATTTCACAGAAATACCCGAACACTCTGGTAAGCTAGGGTTATGGTTAGTTTTAGGGTTAGTGTTAGGTAGGGTTTTCCGTAATTTAATGTTATTTATATGTAAGATACGATTGTAATGATATCTACTGCGCGCTATTCTGCATTTGTAATTATTTGTATCATGTAAAAATAAAGTTGGCGGAGTGACCTATGGTCAATATCAGCCAGACAGCGAGGGAGTCTATCCCCTTTTCGCTAGCGCTAGACCAGGGAAAATTTTGCTGTGGTAGAGCGCCCCACTTACCGCCAGCTCACACTTTACAAGACAGATCAGATTACCCGATCTGAGCTACTCATGCGGTGAGTTGATGGGGACCGGAATCGAACTTGCGGGTGCTCTACCGACTGAGCTAAACCGCCCCATTTGTATTATATGGCTTACCAAAAAGGCACCACCTTTATATATATATATATATATATATATATATATATATATATATTATATATATATGTTGAAAGAGAACTAAAGTAAAGAAAGTATTAAATGGATAAAATAGGATTATTTTAATTGATTTAACTTACACGTGTTTCGGGCAGGAGTTTATCCATGTGTACATTATTCTATCTATTATTATTTCTAAATAACAAAATGAAATGAAATAATAATAATAATAATAGAAAAAAATATAGAAATGTTCCGCACACAAAGGAACATCGACCTTCATCAGAGTAAATCCTTATTTTTTTTAAATAAAATTCGTTGGAACGCGGAGAATTTTCGAAATGTTCGAAAAAATAACTTTTTTGAAATCACATGAAGAAAATGTTCAAACGCGATGGAGAAAACAGTTATAATGACGTCATGTCTCATGCGATGGATTTTGAAACGGAGAGAAGATGGCTGGAACAAAGTCATGTGGAATTTTAATTCTCAAAGCATGAGGGATTTTACAAAATAGAAATTATACGTATGTGTGATTTGTTGGTTGTTCATTCATATATATATATATTCACCAACCCCTGCGCACGAGTAGGATGTGACACAAGGTCAATTTATTAAGCGGAGTTTAACAGGTTTGAATTCAGAGTTTTCCTCCTCCTAGACCGGTTGCCTAACCAACGTCAAAGAGCCCAGTCTGCCCTACTATTTACCCATAGCTGGAGGGAGAGTAGAATTAATACCTTTCCCAAGGGTATTAGCACTAAGTGAAAGGCAATTATCACGTCCAGGATTTGAACTCGGGAGCGACGAGTCCATTTCCCATGACTTTAACCATTACACCACGCGCTTCCTACTGTTCATTCATATATATGTGTGAGTTATTCAATTTAGAGTCAATTGCAGGAAACCTCATTTTTCAGCGGGGTGTCTTGCCCCTCTGCAAAGGAAGAAGTCTGTATACTAAGCCCTGTCGACAGATAAACCCTAAGAATAATACATGTTACGCTAGCTAATTTATTTCGTTGCTGGGTGGTCCCCATAACATAATGGCTAACGTACTGGGCTACGAGATCCTAGTAAGCGAGTTCGAACTAATACTCTTTGTAAAGGTATAAACACCCCATCCTCAGCTATGGGTTAAATTGTATTATCAATGGTCTTCTATAAGGATAGATTTAGCATTAAATAACCCACGGAGATTTATATGACATTAAACAAAGAAAAGTCTGCTGGGAATTTCATTAAACTGCTGTTACATAATCTATGCGGTTGCATAAGATTATTGTCAATCCCCTGTATTTCTAAAGGGATGGCCCTTTTCATATCACGGGCGGGAATTTCCATGGAATAGTACAGAAAGCCCGCGAAATACGTGAAGTCACATGGGACCTGGTTGTGTCCTCAGTTTCAGTTTGGACGTCGGCCAGAGATGTACTGCCTTAACTGGAACTCACTGCATACGCGCGCTATGTTAGTCTATGTTTAGTTACATGAAATGTTTAGTTAAGTAAATAAAAGCTTAAGAAAATAACACGGTTTTGTGATTAATGAGTGTCATGGTAACAAGACTGATCTAGAAGAAGAAATGAGTTAAGTGCGACCGACCACCAAGACGAAGTTCCGATGCTAGAAGAGATGTTAGAAGAGACGCTAGAAGAACTTAAGATGTCAAAGACGCCAGAAGAAGAATGGAAGTAAGTAAGTAAAGAAGGGTATACAATACTGCATCTAATGGTCCCATTAATCCGAGGTCCCATCTGACCCATCAAGAACGAATAAAAAAACGTATTTGGCATAAAATAACCCAACATATGTTGACATGCCAAAAAAAAACCCAACCAACCAACCAACCAACTGAAAAAACGAACTGTTGTGAAGGGATAAACACCCCTCACTGACACAATGAACTAGTCTGAAATGATTATAAATAGAGTACATATTTCGAACAAAAGTAATAAAAGATATACTACGTCTCCCGGGTGGCCTAAAGTCAGTACCAGCCTGATAGTGAGGGAATCTATCCCCTTTTCATTAGCGCTAGACCAATGAGAGTGTTTTTGCACCTGGGGTGACGCAGCACCTACCATCAGCTACTTACTTTATCGTACCGATCCCTGTGCTACTCATAGGCTGAGCTGGCGAGGGCCGGTGTCGAACCAGTGAAGCGTGTGGATTACTGACTGAGCTAACTCGGCCATCATATGAAAGATATCATCATCATCATGATGTCGCGCGCGCAGCACGGATATTCATGACAATCTTTCGCCAACCTTCCCTATTACTCAGGCCCCTGGGAGGTCCTCTGTGCAGCATCCAGAGTCTTCGCATAGTTGATCAATGTAGGTCCTTAGCGGGCGTCCTACGTTAGCAGTGTCCTGCATGTCTAGTCCGTCTCACCCGGATGTTTTGTGAGATTGGGGGCAGATGACCATATAGTTGCTTTTTTGTGGGGTGCTGCTTCCATGACTTGTTCAGGACTAATCGCAGCATTCTTGTGCAGGTACCATCTAGCTTATTCTCGAGGCACTTTGTCAGGGTCAAGGTGGTGCAGCCATACAGCAGCACTGATATAACCACAACCTGGAAGAATTGTTGCTTTAGTTTGTCAGTGAGATCGGATCTCCATATTACTGATAGTCTGTTTGTGGCCGCCCATGCCTTTCCTATTCGTGTATTAACATCATATATAGCTGACTTCTAATATTGTCGTCCACGTGTATTCATTATTTTTACTGTCGGAGTACAATATAACATAAACCGAAACCGTATCCTATCCTGGTTCAGATGATAATTTTCAGCATCCCATCGTAGATTTTAGAAGTATTTGAATTTTTCTATCATTTAATTATTAAGGTATATGAGTTAAAATTTGTATCCCTAAGCGACAAGCGAGAAACAAATTAAATAGGAGCGGATGTGATTCAATTTATATCCAATTTGTTTTAGCCAAAACTCTAATTGAAACCAGATTAAATGAAACTTAATCGATGTTTGTTTGTGTGATGTCTGTGAAATGTCGGTGTTGCGTGATTGATATTCGATTATCGCACCTAAGGCAGATAGATTCCTCACAGTTGCTGATAAAAAAAATTGTTGTTAAAGACAAGAAAATAACTAATAGTCATGTCGCAGAAATACACAGACTTTCAAATTGTCTTTTCCTCAGACGTTGCTAAAAAAATTATTTAGATAATGAATAGTCTGGAAATAAAGTAACATAAACTCACCCCCTCTTTTTCACCAGGGCTTCTCAAAGTGCTCCATCTAGGAACCCTGGGAATGAGTTTGACAGGGCGAATAAAATAATATTATCAATGAACTAGCAGGGCCAGTCGATATACAATAGTATGATAATTTAATTATCACAACGTTTGATTTGTTTACTTAAGAGCTATTGCTAAATAGTTCAATATGTAAAAAGTATAATAATCTTGATTAGCAGGATCTGTGGATATACCACATTATTATAATCTAATTATTACAACGTTTGATTTGTTTACTTAAGAGCTATTGCTAAATAGTTCAATATGTAAAAAGTATAATAATCTTGATTAGCAGGACCTGTGGATATACCACATTATTATAATCTAATTATTACGACGTTTGATTTGTTTACTTAAGAGCTATTGCGAAATACTTCAATATGTAAAAAGTATAATGATCTTGATTAGCAGGACCTGTGGATATACCACATTATGATAATTTAATTATTACAACGTTTGATTTGTTTACTTAAGAGCTATTGCTAAATAGTTCAATATGTAAAAAGTATAATAATCTTGATTAGCAGGACCTGTGGATATACCACATTATTATAATCTAATTATTACAACGTTTGATGTGTTTACTTAAGAGCTATTGCTAAATGCTTCAATATGTAAAAAGTATAATAATCTTGATTAGCAGGACCTGTGGATATACCACATTATTATAATCTAATTATTACAACGTTTGATTTGTTTACTTAAGAGCTATTGCGAAATACTTCAATATGTAAAAAGTATTATAATCTTGATTAGCAGGACCTGTGGATATACCACAGTATGATAATTTAATTACTACAACGTTTGATTTGTTTACTTAAGAGCTATTGCTAAATAGTTCAATATGTAAAAAGTATAATAATCTTGATTAGCAGGACCTGTGGATATACCACATTATTATAATCTAATTATTACAACGTTTGATTTGTTTACTTAAGAGCTATTGCTAAATACTTCAATATGTAAAAAGTATAATAATCTTGATTAGCAGGACCTGTGGATATACCACATTATGATAATTTAATTATTACAACGTTTGATTTGTTTACTTAAGAGCTATTGCAAAATACTTGAATATGTAAAAAGTATAATAATCTTGATTACCAGGACCTGTGGATATACCACAGTATGAAAATTTAATTATTACTACGTTTTATATATTTACCCTAAGAGCTATTGTAAAATACTTCAATATGTAAATGTATATTAATCTTGATTTAACTCTCTCCCCCCCTCTCTCTCTCTCTCTCTCTCTCTCTCTCTCTCTCTCTCTCTCTCTCTTTCTTTTTTACATTAATTTCCCCTTTTTATTATCTTTGACTGAAACAGATTAGCGTTATCGCTTCCGTACGCTCACCCCTCTTTCTATCTTCCTCCTACTCTCTTTCATTCTTTCATATTATATTTTTTCTGTGTTTTCTTCCCTTTCTTTCTTTATAATCAAAACGGAACGGTCCATTATTTAACTGTGGTAACGACACTCAAAATAACTAAGAATTCAGCGGAAAAAGCAGCACCAGATAATCAGGGTTTATATTTTTGCATTTCATCTTAAACAAATTGGACGGTCTCATATTTAACCAAAGGGTGTTGAAAAATGATAACGACCGTAGTTTTAAGTGACACGAGTATTAATATATATATATATATATATATATATATATATATATATATATATATATATATATATATATATATATATACTATGGGTTACGAAGTATCGGACTGGAACAGTATTTACCCAGACAAAACTTAAGAATGAATGAAATTTTGATTTTCTTCGAAACACACATCTGGCATTCAATACACTTACCCCAGAGATTTGTTACTGGTCGAAGCACCACTGAACTTGCACCGTTATATTTCTTTTAATGTTCTTCACTTGGATGGCAATTTTAGTTAAGGAACCTAAATAAAATCGTTCATAGTTAGTTATTGGTTGTATCGGGGGGTGCTGCAATTGTGCCGTACAAGGTGTCTCCCCACAAAACTTTTTATCAACTATGTATTTATCCAACCCGATCACCATAGGTAGGATGTGAACAGAAAGTCAAGTACAGGTCATCCTGCGCATATCGAAATCTCTATTCAGTAGAAATGAATCGGTGAGATTAACTTGCTGACCATTTCACCCCGATGGGATGCTCTTCTTATCTAACTCATTAACGACGTGTAGAATGTAGCAAACGATCACATCAAAGCGCACTCTTCTTTGTTAAATTTTTTAAAATCGTAATGCCTATCTAAATTTTTAAAAATTTAAACATTAATGTCTATCTAAATGTCAAAAGTTCTTAAAGTAACTGATTACGTCAAAATATACCCGAAATAGTGAGTTTGCGTAATAAATAAGCCCGTTCTGAATTTAAATTGCTTCTCTCTTTGCTTAGTATATAATGCACATGACTAAACATATTGTCCACCATTATTGGCACCTTTCCGTCCACCAAGGACGATGACGTAGTGTCCAAAAATATGATTGCAAAAAACTGTGATGCTTTTTGGGGCTGCTGTTTTTTTTTACCCTCCTTCTGGCTTTCTTTGCTGTCGAGGCTACTCTCCTCGCCGCCTCACTCCTCTTAGGGCCTTGTTTAACATTAAGGCGACAGACCGCTCGATTTTCTGCTTCTACCTCCCACGTGTTTATATCAATGTGAAATATCCTCATGTCTCTCCCGCAGACATCTTTAACCGTCTACTTACCGATCAGGAACCTTTTACTAATTCGCCTTACAAAATATCTTTTGGGATGCGGCCATTTTCCATCCTCCTGACATGATCAAGCCAGCGAAATCGCCTCATTCAGAGGATGGAGAGCATGCTGTTCATGTTAGCGCAATCCAGTACTTCTATGTTGGGCACTTTATCCAGTTTCCACCATATATACGTAAGTAAGAAAAGTTGTGAGAGGTCTAAAATCGGTATCAGCCAGACAGTGAGGGATTCTATCCCTTTTTCTCTAGTGCTAGACCAAAGAGTTAGTTTTTTTAGCATTTGAGGTGGAGCGCCGCACCTACCATCAGCTCATCACTTTATCGCGCAGATCCACGTGTTGCTCATGCGCTACGTTGACGAGGAACGGTATCAAACCAGGAACCTTGTGGTTCCCAGGCTGACGCTCTAGCGACTGACCTGAACCGGCCCCATGAAAAAATTTGTAAAATTGTCTGAATTCTCACAAAATGCTTATGATATTTTGCTACAGTTTCTTTGTCCACCCAGTTATTTAAAAATTCAATTATTTAATTCAATTCATTTATTTAAAATTCAATTCATAAATAAATAAACCAAACCAAACTATCTAATAAAGGTAGATCGGAGAGAATAGTGTTATAATATCAGTCTGCATCGTCATATATTTTTATATTTGTGATTTAAGTTCAGTATTAATGATTGTCCGTGAATCTATCCGAAAGCGGTCAGTCGATATTTACTTGTCATACTTCATATTCAGCAAAGTAATCTTCGATTATTTCACATGTGTTAAGTGTGTCAAGGAAATAAGGTCACAAGGATCAAATTCTGAATCAAAAATCGGGAAAAATGCTACTTGAACTTTGGAAGGTTATTAGGGAGATCAATTTTATACTGTGCACAAGTTTAAAGATGCTGCAAGTTATTCGGGGTGAAGGCAGAGACTGTAGAAGATGTGGTCCATTTTGGCCGACCGTTCACTACAAGAACTACATAATGTGTGATAAAACTGTGTGCACTTATTAGACCTGATCGAAATTGATAATCACTGGCAATGAGTTAGCATTGATCAATGGATTTTTCAAACATTGTAGCTAAAGAAAACGTGCATTACGGAATTAACACTCTCCCACTATAGTTCAGTTTTAACCAATTCTATCAACTCAGTTCCCGCCCTGTCGGTGGGGCGTTAGAATGCACCGACTGCACCCCTGCAGAGGGGTAAGACTCCCCCAATGGGGCCACCTGTTGGCCGTAGGTAGCGACCCGTGATGCTTAAGGATAGAGCCCAGGTGGATGAGCAGTTCATGACATGCAATACTCCACTTTGACCCTAACTTGGGCTAGACGGGTGGTCGGAGAGGCCCCCTCCGATCAATCGGCTGGTCACGTCAAGCCCTAGCACCTATATGATTTTCCCAACCCTATTGCACTTATGGCAAGCCCCAACCCCTTTTTATCATATGGGTGCTAGAAGGCGGTGGCTGCGGGTCTACATGTCCTGGGAATGACGTTAAACTCTATCTGATGGTGAGGTTGCAGTTTTGGAGGTTTGGGGAATGTGGAGCACCCCTTCATCACCATTGCTCCCTGGTCCACTCTGACCCGGAGTTGTAGTACCTGTTAGGGTCCCATCTATGGGTTAAATAGAAAAATGTATTTATAAAAAAATTGTATTATCCATTAAGAATTGATTTATTTCAAAACTTTATCGGCATTAAATGACCCACTGAGGTTGATATGCCGTAAAACAAAACAAACAAACAACTCAGTTCCTCTTCCGTTCATTATAATCCTGCAATACCTTCTGGTTAAAAATGACAAAGTACAAATTATCCAAGATGCATATGCAAAAATGTAAATACAGATTATCTGGTGTCGCTTAATCGCAGATTTCTTATTTGTACCATTTTATTTCACCCAATTTTAAAACTAAAACATTACAAATGGTCTTGCGTCTCTTAAATACCCAATGTAAAATTAAAATGAACTTTAAAAAAGTTACATATTTATTTTATTTGTAATATTACAATTGTGATTTACGGAAGATATTTTGTTAATCTTGGTAGGATTTATATGTAATGAAATTATAAATCATCGTTTCTGGCTTAGATAGCTCATCTTGATTTTTGTTTCGTTTCGTGGAAATTCCACGGGTCTCGCTACTATGAATTAATAGTATAATTTTCCCAAAACCATGAAGAGGAAAATATTATATGTGGACATCCACTAAGTTTTCAATTTGCTAAATTTTTTCCCTGGGGAAGAAAGTAAACGGCATATCTACGGTTATTTCATGCTTAGTGGTTAGGAAATCGCATTCATTTTACATTCTAATCTACATTTTTTGTATACTTGTTTGTTTTATTTTTGTTGTTTTATTTTGTTGTTTTGTTTTCACTTTTTCCACAGGGTCCTATCAAATACGAAGGATTTTTTAAGATATACCTATTTGACTCATGCATGAGCCCCTAACGTATTACCACTCCGGGTCAGAGTAGACCTCGGAGGAATGCCAAAGAATTGATTCTTTACACTCCCCAGAGTCTGCCCTTCAGGTGTAATTTAGTGCCTTACCTAGTACATCCCTTTTTGGGGTTGGGTGCAAATGTCTTACTCATCTACCGGAGATAAAGTCAGTGTATTCAAAGCACCAGGTAAATCTTTAAGTAATGATAATCCGAAAGGAATTCACCTGTATAGATACAAGCTCTTATAGACTACATGGTGAATAAAATATAGCAATGGCTTGCAGGTGAGTACTTTGGATATACGTTTTAAATTTTTGTACGACATGTCATCACGTCTAGGGTTGTTTTATAATTAGAGCAGGGATTACCAAACTTTTTTTCACTGTGGACCGGATAATTGAAGAAATAACGAGCGCGGGCCACATTATTATTGTGTTCAATACTTGCTAGCCAGAACAAAAGTTCGGAGAAAAAGATGTAAAATAAAATGTATCTTTCCATGTTATATTCATGGATGAGTAGCGTAAGATGCACAAAAACAAATGTAACCAACATATTTATTTTCAAAACATTACCAAAGAACGCAACATTAGCAGAAATGTTTAGTGTGATTTGTGAAAATAAAGTTTGCCTTTCAAGATATCGTTCCGCAGGTTTTAACAAACAAATTCAAGTACCGTCGGCAGGCCTGATAAAATGCCGTAGTTTGGTGACCCCTGGCCAAGAGGTTAGGTAGTTGGGTTAATTGTTCAGTTATATTTATATTTTTTTTGTGTAGCTGTTTCTTAAGCGCTTGTTTTTTTGGCAAGGACTTGATGAATACGAATGATTTTTTTATTTGTCTATTTGGCCTATAAATGAAATCCTAAGAAATGACCTGGAATTAATAGCAATGAAAATGTAAGATAACTATTATCTACAGACCCATTATCGATGATTTAGGATTATATTCAGGACAGGTAGTAAGTTATATGCAAATAGAGCAGGACGAGCAAATTGACCCGTAGTATATATTTACCAACCCCTCCGCCCGAGCAGGATGCGACACAAGGTCAATTTCTTAAGCGGTGTTCAACAGGTTTGAATTCAGAGTTTTCCTTCTCCTAGACCGGTTGCCTAACCAAGGTTAAAGAGCCCAGTCTGCCCTACTATTTACCCATAGCTGGAAGGAGAGTAGGATTCATACCTTTCCCAAGGGTATTAGCGCTAAGTGAAATGCAATTGCCACGTCCAGGATTTGAACTCGGGGCGACGTGTCCATTTCCCATGACTTTAACCACGCGCTTCCTACAATTGACCCGTAGTAAGCGAGTCCGGACTCAAGTTGCGCTATTACAATAACTTTCTGACTAATACCCTTGGGAAAGGTATGAACCACTTCATCCCAGCGATGGCTTAAATAGGATGTATGCTGCCCAGCAAGTGTGGCTTTGGCATTAATAAAGCAAAGAAACCAATCAATACCAAACCAAATAGATCAGACTAGTATGTAGTATATTAGGAAAAATGAAAAAACACAGGTTTAAATGGGTTAAGTGGTGAGTTTATTGGCCGACGCTGTAGTGTTTCGATCTATTACGTAGATCATCTTCAGGGCATTTGTTGGTACTGTCCCTTTTTTCAAACTTCAAAAATGTCTAAACAGACTGAATAACAATAACTACCACTCGCTTTTCACGTTATTCTGTGATAAATAATTTCTTATTACCTTCCATATACCAACAAATGCCCTGAAGATGATCTAATTAATAGATCGAAACACTGCAGCGTCGGCCAATAAACTCACCACTTAACCCATTTAAACCTGTGTTTTTTCATTTTTCCTAATATACTACATACCGTCGGATTCACTTCCTTTCTTCACAAGACTAGTATATATTGTTGCATAATGAGAGGCTTGGATAATTAGGATTTGCAAAAGAATCAGGTTTAGTCAAAATAAATTATGGGTGAAAAAGAATGAAATAAATTGTTGGCGTTTTTGTGATATAAGGTGTGTGCCAGATGTCCACTTCTACTTATAGACTCGCGATAACCATGTGACCAACCCATTGGCCAACCACTGGCAGTACTCTGCTGCTGATATTGTTGGTGCTGGCTGTTCTGGTCGTTCCTGCGCACGTTGCTTTGAGCCTTCGTGGACGACGGAACGTGGGATTGTATCGCTGGACCCTTGACACTACGTAGGATTCCATAGCGCAGGACTTGTTCAATTACCAAAGGATTCTATAGCTCAGGACTTACTTGCTTTGAATCCTTTTCAACTGGCCAAGGATGGCGGTCAGAAACTTAACATAAATATTTAAAGAAAATATTTTGAAAGGAAAAATGCATTTTGGGGATTGATTGTGTAAACTGTTTGTTTGAAATTCCAAATCAGAGCTTATTATCAATGTAGACACGAGAAAATGTACTTGCCTTGTCCTGTTTGATAATTAATGAACTAACGATCAATCTATGCACTTTGCTTGGGTATGGAGAGAGAGAGAGAGAGAGAGAGAGAGAGAGAGAGAGAGAGAGAGAGAGAGGGGGAGAGAGATGATTTATTTGAGCGGCTAAAGTAAGCATAGAGGGTAGTAATGAAAATTGGGAGCCGAATGTTTTTGGTCAAGAATCTGCTGTAGTTTCCGTGGAAATAAACAGAGAACTTTATATTTGAAGTCTCCCCCCCCCTATTAGTTTGAATAACCCTTTTAATGTCGAACCGCCCTTCATATTTTGCCCACAGTCATGAAAAAAGAATCCTCTCTTAACTTTTAGTTCGTTACTTCCCATTTTACGCAACTGAGTTATTTTCTTTAATAAATATCTGCATGCCGTAGCATTTTTTCTTCCTCTTTTTTTTCTCTCTCTTTGTAATTTGAGATACGATTGCTTAGAGGCAAGTTACTTCTTTTTCTTCTTCTTCTCGGCAAACGCGTATTTTGTTAAAAATTTGCCGCATCTCTCCCCAATAAGTCGCAGGTGGTGTGTTGGGGCCTAAAACGAAAGGGTGCCCGATGCAGACAGATTCTGTAGTAGGCCGCCGCCGGCTGAATAGTTGGCGCGGAAATGTTGAAAGGGAAGCGATAATCAGGGGGTTGAGAAGAAACAGGCGAAGCGATTGAATTAATTGCTTTTGACTCGACAATGAAAAGAGATCTCTAGTGTCTGCATTTGAAAACCAAGTGGAAGAAAGGCTATTAGCCCGGTGGCTGCGAACACTTCATTGTATCAATGTTGAGTCAGTTGGAATAGCGTATCTGCTATAGACAGTGACAGATAAAGAGACCGGAGGAGCTAAGCCACAATGAAGAAGAAAAAAAAATCAGAAAACGACTCTAATAATAAAAGGAACGTAGGTATATAATGTCATATTAAGGGTGGGGCTTGGGAAAAGCACTTCTTTTAGGAGAAATCGTGTTTAAGTGAAATATCTTGTGAATTGATCAAGAAAAATCGAAACTTCCTAGTATATATATATATATATATATATATATATATATATATATAGAGAGAGAGAGAGAGAGAGAGAGAGAGAGAGAGATACACACACACACACACACACACACACATATATATATATATATATATATATGAACATATACATATATTCACACAAACACATATGTATACAACAACACACACACACACACACACATATATATATATATAGTTATATGGAAAGAATTCGATGTAAAATACGGCGAGCTTTAAAAGAGGTAAAAAAACTATAATATGCGATTGTCGTGTATTTTGTAGCAGATTTGGGGATTCAATTTCGCGCCCTATTGAAAGATTGACAAATTTATTTGATTCAGAAAACTTCTATGATAATTAAGAAGCGTAAGTATATAATATTTCTGGGGAAATGTAGTTTGAATAAAACAAATGGAAAGTCACTTACATTGTAGACAGCCACTAATAAAGCGAGATGTATTTTATTTCAATATTAATGTTTTTGAATCGAAATCTTCGGATCCGTGTTTTTTAATTAAAGTTAAATTTTAATTTCCAAATATTCCTCCCATTCAGCCAATTTATTTGGGAATTACTGGGATTCTTCTGTGTCAAGTCAGGACAGGTCTTCTTTCTCACCTACTACTAGTACCATGTAAACTAGTACTTAGTACTACCTGTACATGGCCACGTTGTCGTGACTAAACTGGCACCCCATCAGGCACGCCTCGACGTGTCTGGTGATGTGGATGTGTGGACTCTCAGCATCATAAAAACAAGAGAAGTCAAATGGCGGATGAGCTCCAAAAGTATCAAATAAAAGTATTAAATGAAGTATTGTAAATTAATGAGACAAAGTCACTCTGATTGGGAATGACGTGTGAAAGGACACTGTCGGTGACTGGTTGGTCATTACAAGGCCGAACGAGAGTTAGAGAAAGAGAAGGATGAAGCGTTTGGTAATTTCAGCCTGGGTGTTTGGAGAAGAAGGACGGGGTTTGTTACGTGGCGACACAAGATGGCGGGTATATTTCTCTAACTTGGGTTTTGAGATAAAGATAAATGATCGGAAAATAATAAGAACGCCTTGTGTTCGTTATAAGAACTCTATAGGACACAAGGAAGAACCCCAAAAGGAACCCAATCTTAATAACCTTCTTATTATATCCATTTATCTTATCCATTATTCTAAATAAATTTATAAACTAGCTGACAACCCACCGACAGTGTCATGACTTTGTCTCATGTCGTATTGACAAATAGAGTCCACACGATTATCCATGGCCATGTAACTCTAAGTACTAGCAAGCTGTCCTTTGACTCCCAGTAATTTAAATACGATTTCGAATCAAAAACATTAATATTGAATAAATCATCAGCTTTTAGTGGCTGTCTACAATGGTAGTGATTTCCATTCTGTTTTCACTACATTTCCCCAGAAATATTATAGTACTTACGCTTTTTTATCATGGTTTCTGAATCATAATTTTCAATCTTTCAATAGGGCGCGAAAATTGAATCCCCAAATCTGCTACAAAATACACGAAATCGCATAATATATGTTTTTTACCTCTTTTAAAGCTCGCCTATTTTTCGTTTTCATATAAACATAATATATATGGTTGTTGTGTGTGTGGTGTGTGTGTGTATACATTTTGTGTGATATATGTATTATATATATATATATGGTGTGTGTGTGTGTGGTGTGGTATCTCTCTCTCTCTCTCTCCTCTCTCCTCTTCTCTCTCTATATATATATATTATATATATATATATATATATATATAACTAGGAAGTTTCGATTTTTCTTGATCAATTCACAAGATATTTCACTTAAACACGATTCTCCTAAAAGAAGTGCTTTTCCCAAGCCCCACCCTTAATAGACATATATACCTACGTTCTTTATTTTAGAGTCGTTTTCTGATTTTTTTTTCCTTCTTCATTGTGGCTTAGCTCCCGGTCTCTTTATCTGTCACTGTCTATAGCAGATACGCTATCCAACTGACTCAACATTGTGAAGTTCGAGAACCGGGCTAATAGCTTTCTTCACTGGTTTTCATGCAGACACTAGAGATCTCTTTCATTGTCGAGTCAAAAGCAATTAATTCAATCGCTTCGCCTGTTTCTTCTCAAGCCCTGATTATCGCTTCCCTTTCACATTTCCGCGCAACTATTCAGCCGGCGGCGGCCTACTAAGAATCTGTCTGCATCGGGCACCCTTTCGTTTTTAGGCCCAACACACCACCTGCGACTTATTGGGGGAGAGATGCGGCAAATTTTTAACAAAATACGCGTTGCCGAGAGAAGAAGAAAGAAAGTAACTTGCCTCTAACAATCGTATCTCAAATTACAAGAGAGAGAAAAAAAGAGGAAGAAAAAAAATGCTACGCAATGCAGATATTATTAAAGAAAATAACTCAGTTGCGTAAATGGGAAGTAACGAACTAAAAGTTACAAGAGAGGATTCTTTTTCATGACTGTGGGCAAAATAGAAGCGGTTCGAATTAAAAGGGTTATTCAAACTAATAGGGGGGGGGAGACTTCAAATATAAACGTTCTCTGTTTATTTCACGGAAACTACAGCAGATTCTTGACCAAAAACATTCGGCTCCCAATTTTCATTACTACCCTCTATGCTTACTTAGCCGCTCAAATAAATCATCTCTCTCCCCCTCTCTCTCTCTCTCTCTCTCTCTCTCTCCTCTCTCTCTCTCTCTCTCTCCATACCCAAGCAAAGTGCATAGATTGATCGTTAGTTCATTAATTATCAACAGGAAAGGCAAGTACATTTTCTCGTGTCTACATTGGATAATAAGCTCTGATTTGGAATTTCAAACAACAGTTTACACATCAATCCCAAAATGCATTTTTCTTTTCAAAAATTTCTTTAAATATTTATTGTTAAGTTTCTGACCGCCATCCTTGCCAGTTGAAAAGGATTCAAAGCAAGTAAGTCCTGACTATAGAATCCTTTGGTATTGAACAAGTCCTGCGCTATGGAATCCTACGTAGTGTCAAGGTCCAGCGATACAATCCCACGTTCCGTCGTCCACGAAGGCTCAAAGCAACGTGCGCAGGAACGACCAGAACAGCCAGCACAACAATATCAGCAGCAGAGTACTGCCAGTGGTTGGCCAATGGGTTGGTCACATGGTTATCGGCGAGTCTATAAGTAGAAGTGGACATCTGGCACACACTTATATCACAAAAACGCCAACAATTTATTTCATTCTTTTCACCCATAATTTATTTTGACTAAACCTGATTCTTTTGCAAATCCTAATTATCCAAGCCTCTCATTATGCAACAATATATACTATTTGTAAGAAAGGAAGTGAATCCGACGGTATGTAGTATATTAGGAAAATGAAAAAACACAGGTTTAAATGGGTTAAGTGGTGAGTTTATTGGCCGACGCTGCAGTGTTTCGATCTATTAATTAGATCATCTTCAGGGCATTTGTGGTATATGGAAGGTAATAAGAAATTATTTATCACAGAAATAACGTGAAAAGCGAGTGGTAGTTATTGTTATTCAGTCTGTTTAGACATTTTTGAAGTTTGAAAAAAGGGGACAGTACCAACAAATGCCCTGAAGATGATTACGTAATAGATCGAAACACTACAGCGTCGGCCAATAAACTCACCACTTAACCCATTTAAACCTGTGTTTTTCATTTTTCCTAATATACTACATACTAGTCTGATCTATTTGGTTTGGTATTGATTGGTTTCTTTGCTTTATTTAATGCCAAAGCCACACTTGCTGGGCAGCATACATCCTATTTAAGCCATCGCTGGGATGAAGTGGTTCATACTTTCCAAGGGTATTAGTCAGAAAGTTATTGTAATAGCGCAACTTGAGTCCGGACTCGCTTACTACGGGTCAATTGTAGGAAGCGCGTGGTTAAAGTCATGGAAATGGACACGTCGCCCGAGTTCAAATCCTGGACGTGGCAATTGCATTTCACTTAGCGCTAATACCCTTGGGAAAGGTATGAATCCTACTCTCCTTCCAGCTATGGGTAAATAGTAGGGCAGACTGGGCTCTTTAACCTTGGTTAGGCAACCGGTTCTAGGAGAAGGAAAATCTGAATTCAAACCTGTTGAACACCGCTTAAGAAATTGACCTTGTGTCGCATCCTGCTCGGGCGGAGGGTTGGTAAAATATATACTACGGGTCAATTTGCTCGTCCTGCTCTATTTGCATATAACTACTACCTGTCTGATATAATCCTAAATCATCGATAATGGGTCTGTAGATAATAGTTATCTTACATTTTCATTGCTATTAATTCAGGTCATTTCTTAGGATTTCATTTATAGGCCAAATAGACAAATAAAAAAATCATTCGTATTCATCAAGTCCTTGCCAAAAAACAAGCGCTTAAGAAACAGCTACACAAAAAAAATATAAATATAACTGAACAATTAACCCAACTACTAACTCTTGGCAGGGGTCACAAACTACGGCATTTTATCAGGCCTGCCGACGGTACTGAATTGTTTGTTAAACCTGCGGAACGATATCTTGAAAGGCAAACTTTATTTTCACAAATCACACTAAACATTTCTGCTAATGTTGCGTTCTTTGGTAATGTTTTGAAAATAAATATGTTGGTTACATTTGTTTTTGTGCATCTTACGCTACTCATCCATGAATATAACATGGAAAGATAATTTTATTTTACATCTTTTTCTCCGAACTTTTGTTCTGGCTAGCAAGTATTGAACACAATAATAATGTGGCCCGCGCTCGTTATTTCTTCAATTATCCGGTCCCACAGTGAAAAAAAGTTTGGTAATCCTGCTCTAATTATAAAACAAACCCTAGACGGATGACATGTCGTACAAAAATTTTAAAACGTATATCCAAAGTACTCACCTGCAAGCATTGCTATATTTTTTCACCATGTAGTCTATAAGAGCTTGTATCTATACAGGTGAATTCCTTTCGGATTATCATTACTTAAAGATTTACCTGGTGCTTTGAATACACTGACTTTATCTCCGGTAGATGAGTAAGACATTTGCACCCAACCCCAAAAAGGGATGTACTAGGTAAGGCACTAAATTACACCTGAAGGGCAGACTCTGGGGAGTGTAAAGAATCAATTCTTTGGCATTCCTCCGAGGTCTACTCTGACCGGAGTGGTAATACGTTAGGGGCTCATGCATGAGTCAAATAGGTATATCTTAAAAAATCCTTCGTATTTGATAGGACCCTGTGGAAAAAAGTGAAAACAAAACAACAAAATAAAACAACAAAAATAAACAAACAAGTATACAAAAATGTAGATTAGAATGTAAAATGAATGCGATTTCCTAACCACTAAGCATGAAATAACCGTAGATATGCCGTTTACTTTCTTCCCAGGGAAAAAATTTAGCAAATTGAAAGTGGATGTCCACATATAATATTTTCCTCTTCATGGTTTTGGGAAATTATACTATTAATTCATAGTAGCGAGACCCGTGGAATTTCCACGAAACGAAACAAAAATCAAGATGAAGCTATCTAAGCCAGAAACGATGATTTATAATTTCATTACATATAAATCCTACCAAGATTAACAAAATATCTTCCGTAAATCACAATTGTAATATTACAAATAAAATAAATATGTAACTTTTTTAAAGTTCATTTTAATTTTACATGGGTATTTAAGAGACGCAAGACCATTTGTAATGTTTTAGTTTTAAAATTGGTGAAATAAATGGTACAAATAAGAATCTGCGATTAAGCGACACCAGATAATCTGTATTTACATTTTTGCATATGCATCTTGGATAATTTGTACTTTGTCATTTTTAACCAGAAGGTATTGCAGGATTATAATGAACGAAGAGGAACTGAGTTGTTTGTTTGTTTTGTTTTACGGCATATCAACCTCAGTGGGTCATTTAATGCCGATAAAGTTTGAAATAAATCAATTCTTAATGGATAATACAATTTTTTTATAATACATTTTTCTATTTAACCCATAGATGGACCCTAACAGGTACTACAACTCCGGGTCAGAGTGGACCAGGGAGCAATGGTGATGAAGGGGTGCTCCACATTCCCCAAACCTCCAAAACTGCAACCTCACCATCAGATAGAGTTTAACGTCATTCCCAGGACATGTAGACCCGCAGCCACCGCCTTCTAGCACCCATATGATAAAAAGGGGTTGGGCTTGCCATAAGTGCAATAGGGTTGGGAAAATCATATAGGTGCTAGGGCTTGACGTGACCAGCCGATTGATCGGAGGGGGCCTCTCCGACCACCCGTCTAGCCCAAGTTAGGGTCAAAGTGGAGTATTGCATGTCATGAACTGCTCATCCACCTGGGCTCTATCCTTAAGCATCACGGGTCGCTACCTACGGCCAACAGGTGGCCCCATTGGGGGAGTCTTACCCCTCTGCAGGGGTGCAGTCGGTGCATTCTAACGCCCCACCGACAGGGCGGGAACTGAGTTGATAGAATTGGTTAAAACTGAACTATAGTGGGAGAGTGTTAATTCCGTAATGCACGTTTTCTTTAGCTCAATGTTTGAAAAATCCATTGATCAATGCTAACTCATTGCCAGTGATTATCAATTTCGATCAGGTCTAATAAGTGCACACAGTTTATCACACATTATGTAGTTCTTGTAGTGAACGGTCGGCCAAAATGGACCACATCTTCTACAGTCTCTGCCTTCACCCCGAATAACTTGCAGCATCTTTAAAACTTGTGCACAGTATAAAAATTGATCTCCCTAATAACCTTCCAAAGTTCAAGTAGCATTTTTCCCGATTTTTGATTCAGAATTTGATCCTTGTGACCTTATTTCCTTGACACACTTAACACATGTGAAATAATCGAAGATTACTTTGCTGAATATGAAGTATGACAAGTAAATATCGACTGACCGCTTTCGGATAGATTCACGGACAATCATTAATACTGAACTTAAATCACAAATATAAAATATATGACGATGCAGACTGATATTATAACACTATTCTCTCCGATCTACCTTTATTAGATAGTTTGGTTTGGTTTATTTATTTATGAATTGAATTTTAAAATAAATGAATTGAATTAAATAATTGAATTTTTAAATAACTGGGTGGACAAAGAAACTGTAGCAAAATATCATAAGCATTTTGTGAGAATTCAGACAATTTTACAAATTTTTTCATGGGGCCGGTTCAGGTCAGTCGCTAGAGCGTCAGCCTGGGAACCACAAGGTTCCTGGTTTGATACCGTTCCTCGTCACGTAGCGCATGAGCAACACGTGGATCTGCGCGATAAAGTGATGAGCTGATGGTAGGTGCGGCGCTCCACCTCAAATGCTAAAAAACTAACTCTTTGGTCTAGCACTAGAGAAAAAAGGGATAGAATCCCTCACTGTCTGGCTGATACCGATTTTAGACCTCTCACAACTTTTTCTTACTTACGTATATATGGTGGAAACTGGATAAAGTGCCCAACATAGAAGTACTGGATTGCGCTAACATGAACAGCATGCTCTCCATCCTCTGAATGAGGCGATTTCGCTGGCTTGATCATGTCAGGAGGATGGAAAATGGCCGCATCCCAAAAGATATTTTGTAAGGCGAATTAGTAAAAGGTTCCTGATCGGTAAGTAGACGGTTAAAGATGTCTGCGGGAGAGACATGAGGATATTTCACATTGATATAAACACGTGGGAGGTAGAAGCAGAAAATCGAGCGGTCTGTCGCCTTAATGTTAAACAAGGCCCTAAGAGGAGTGAGGCGGCGAGGAGAGTAGCCTCGACAGCAAAGAAAGCCAGAAGGAGGGTAAAAAAAAACAGCAGCCCAAAAAGCATCAACAGTTTTTTGCAATCATATTTTTGGACACTACGTCATCGTCCTTGGTGGACGGAAAGGTGCCAATAATGGTGGACAATATGTTTAGTCATGTGCATTATATACTAAGCAAAGAGAGAAGCAATTTAAATTCAGAACGGGCTTATTTATTACGCAAACTCACTATTTCGGGTATATTTTGACGTAATCAGTTACTTTAAGAACTTTTGACATTTAGATAGACATTAATGTTTAAATTTTTAAAATTTAGATAGGCATTACGATTTTAAAAAATTAACAAAGAAGAGTGCGCTTTGATGTGATCGTTTGCTACATTCTACACGTCGTTAATGAGTTAGATAAGAAGAGCATCCCATCGGGGTGAAATGGTCAGCAAGTTAATCTCACCGATTCATTTCTACTGAATAGAGATTTCGATATGCGCAGGATGACCTGTACTTGACTTTCTGTTCACATCCTACCTATGGTGATCGGGTTGGATAAATACATAGTTTGATAAAAAGTTTTTGGGGGAGACACCTTGTACGGCCAATTGCAGCACCCCCCGATACAACCAATAACTAACTATGAACGTTTTTTTAGGTTCCTTAACTAAAATTGCCATCCAAGTGAAGAACATTAAAAGAAATATAACGGTGCAAGTTCAGTGGTGCTTCGACAGTAACAAATCTCTGGGTAAGTGTATTGAATGCCAGATGTGTGTTTCGAAGAAAATCAAAAATTTCATTCATTCTTAAGTTTTGTCTGGGTAAATACTGTTCCAGTCCGATACTTCGTAACCCATAGTATATATATATATATATATATATATATATATATATATATATATATATATATATATATATATATATATATATATATTAATACTCGTGTCACTTAAAACTACGGTCGTTATCATTTTTCAACACCCTTTGGTTAAATATGAGACCGTCCATTTGTTTAAGATGAAATGCAAAAATATAAACCCTGATTATCTGGTGCTGCTTTTTCCGCTGAATTCTTAGTTATTTGAGTGTCGTTACCACAGTTAAATAATGGACCGTTCCGTTTTGATTAAAAGAAGAAAGGGAAGAAAACACAGAAAAAATATAATATGAAAGAATGAAAGAGAGTAGGAGAAGATAGAAAGAGGGGTGAGCGTACGGAAGCGATAACGCTAATCTGTTTCAGTCAAAGATAATAAAAAGGGGAAATTAATGTAAAGAAGAGAGAGAGAGAGAGAGAGAGAGAGAAAGAGAGAAGAGAGAGAGAGAGAGAGGGAGGGGGAGAGAGTTAAATCAAGATTAATATACATTTACATATTGAAGTATTTTACAATAGCTCTTAGGGTAAATATATAAACGTAGTAATAATTAAATTTTCATACTGTGGTATATCCACAGGTCCTGGTAATCAAGATTATTATACTTTTTACATATTCAAGTATTTTGCAAATAGCTTTAAGTAAACAAATCAAACGTTGTAATAATTAAATTATCATAATGTGGTATATCCAACAGGTCCTGCTAATCAAGATTATTATACTTTTTACATATTGAAGTATTTAGCAATAGCTCTTAGTAAACAAATCAACGTTGTAATAATTAGATTATAAATAATGTGGTATATCCAGGTCCTGTAATCAAGATTATTATACTTTTTACATATGAACTATTTAGCAATAGCTCTAAAGTAAACAAATCAACGTGTAAGTAATTTAAATTATCATACTGTGGTGATATCCACAGGTCCTGCTAATCAAGATTATAAATACTTTTTACATATTGAGTATTTCGCATAGCTCTTAAGTAAACAATCAAACTTGTAATAATTAGATTATAATAATGTGGTATATCCAACAAGGTCCTGCTAATCAAGATTATTATAACTTTTTACATATTGAAGCATTTAGCAAAGCTTCTTAAGTAAACACATCAAAGTTGTATAATTAGATTAAATAATGTGGTAATACCACAGGTCCTGCTAATCAGATTATTTATACTTTTTACCATATTGAACTATTTTAGCATAGCTCTTAATAAACGAATCAACGTTTGTAATAATTAATTAATCATAAATGTGGTATATCCACAGGTACTGCTAATCATGATCATTATACTTTTTTACATATGAAGTATTCGCAATAGCCTTATACAAATCAAACGTCGTAAATAATTAGAATTATAATAATGTGGTATATTTCCAACAGTCTGCTAATCAAGATTATTATACTTTACATATTGAACTATTTAGCAATTAGCTCTTAAGTAAACAAATCAAACGTTGTAATAATTAGATTATAATAATGTGGTATATCCACAGAATCCTGCAATCAAGATTAATTATACTTTTTACATATTGAAGCTATTTAAGGCAATAGCTCTTAAGTAACATCAAACGTTGTGATAATTAAATTATCATACTATGTAATCGACTGGCCCTGCTTAGTTCATTGATAATATATTTTATTCGCCTGTCAACCATTCCCAGGGTTCCTAGATGGAGCCTTTGGAGAAGCCTGGTGAAAGAGGGGGTGAGTTTATGTTACTTTATTTTCCAGACTAATTCATTATTAATAATTTTTAGGCAAACGTCTGAGGAAAGACAATTTGAAAGTCTGTGTATTTCTGCGACATGAACTATTAGTTATTTTCTTGTCTTACAACAATTTTTTTATCAGCAACTGTGAGGAATCTATCTGCCTTAGGTGGGCGATAATCGAATACAATCAACGCCAAACACCGACATTTCACAGACATCAAACAAACAAAACATCGAATTAAGTTTCATTTATCTGGTTTCAATTAGAGTTTTGGCTAAAACAAATTGATATAAATTGAATCACATCGCTCCTATTTAATTTGTTTCTCGCTTGTCGCTTTAGGGATACAAATTTTAACTCATATACCTTAATAATTAAATGATAGAAAAAATTCAATACTTCTAAATCTACGATGGAATGGCTGAAAATTATCACTAAACCAGGAAGGATACGGTTGGTTTATGTTTATTGTACTCCGACAGTAAAATAATATGAATACACGTGGACCAATATTAGAAGTCAAGCTAATATATGATGTTAATACACAATAGGAAAGGCATGGGCGGCCAAACAGATATCAGTATATGGAGATCCGATCTCACTGACAAACTAAAGCAACAATTATCAGGTTGTGGTTATATCAGTGCTCTGTATGGCTGCACCACCTTGACCCTGACAAAGTGCCCGAGGAATAAGCTAGATGGTACTGCACAGAATGCTCGATTAGCCTGAACAAGTCATGAAGAGCACCCCACAAAAAAGCACTATATGGTCATCTGCCCCAAATCCCAAAACATCCGGGTGAGACGGACTTAGACATGCAGGACACTGCTAACGTAGGAACGCCCGCTAGGACCTACTTGATCAACTATGCGAAGACCTGGATGCTGCACAGAGGACCTCCCAGGGCCTGGTAATAGGGAAGGTTGGCGAAAGATTGTCATAATATCCGTGCTGCGCGCGCGACATCATGATGATGATGATATCTTTCATATGAATGCGAGTTAGCTCAGTCAGTAATCCACACGCTTCACTGGTTCGACACCGCCTCCCAGCTAAGCACTATAGAGCACAGGGACGTAGAAATAAAGTAAAGTAGCTGTGGTAGGTGCTGCGTCACCGCCAGTGCAAAAACACTCTCATTTGTCTAGCGCTAAATGAAAAGGGTAGATTCCCTCACTATCAGGCTGGTACTGACTTTAGCACCGGGAGACGAGTAATATCTTTTTATTACTTGTTCGAAATATGTACTCTATTTATATCAATTTCAGACTAGTTCATTGTGTCAGTTGAGGGGTGTTTATCCCTTCACAACAGTTCGTTTTTCAGTTGGTTTGGTTGGTTGGTTGGTTTTTTTTTGGGCATGTCAACATAAGTTGGTTATTTTATGCCAAATACGTTTTTTATATCGTTCTTGATGGTCAGATGGGACTCGGATTAATGGGACCATTAGATGCAGTAATTGTATACCCTTCTTTACTTACTTACTTCCATTTTCTTCTGCTCTTTGACATCTTAAGTCTCTAGCGTCTCTTCTAACATCTCTCTAGCCATCGGAAACTTCGTCTTGGTGGTCGGTCGCACTTAACTCATTTTCTTCCTTCTAAGAATCAG
>CM042141.1:142932874-142995374 GCA_023376005.1 Doryteuthis pealeii
TCAAGTTAGCAACTGGATTTCCCACACTCTGACACCCAAATTAACCAATCGACCCTTTAAACTGCACTCTCTATAATCGTGCTTGAATTAGTCACAATCTGCTCTTCTCCTGAATCATAGTAAAGTCCATAAAATAAGTGGCAACATTTCCTCGGGTAACATCTTTCTATACCTATCAGATAAATCCCAAATCTCTCCACCCAAAAACTTCCAAAGCGCAATTAATATTTAATCTGTAAGATGTCTTCTACCACCCATCCCACACAGCCACACTTGAAACTTATATCGGTATACATATAACGTGTTCTATGTAACTTTACCCAATGTCCGTCGTATGTATGGTGACTAGGCAAACCATAATTATATTCCTAACAGAGTATAAAAGTTTATAACCTCTATCGACTTCCCTAAAAATCGATGCTATCCCTGTAACTGTCGCAATTTTTCTATCCGGGTTTCGATCCCCGCGGATCTGGAGCGCGCTAGCTTGCTAAGCTCTAGCTGCACTGAAAGATCGTGATACATCAAACAACAAGACTGTATGTAGAATCGAGCTTAAACTCACCTAGGTCATACGTAATACTAATATACTACTATAATAGTTCTATATCGATCGCGCATGCATAAGTGCGGCTAACAGCGTGCGCGGCACACAAAACACACACTAACACACCACACACACAACACCTGCCAGTACCCAAGAAACACTAACTACAAGCACACACAAAACCAATAACAGTAATTTAAACAATAGCAGACACAGAATGTTATTAATCCGATTAAACGTCAGAAGGCGACAAATCGGACCACTCAACCACAATGCCAAGGACACCCATCCACCGCCGGACCCGGGAGCAAGTCCGACGATATGACTACTAAGATAACACTATATATATATACGTACCTAGCGTATCAGTCACTATACTATATACATCTATATACTACTAATATTGATCATATATCATAACAGTAGTATATCATCCACAGCTGCCCGTATGGCCCCTTGAGCCCGCTGCTCCCTACATCCACCCCAGTATACTCCACTACTCATCAAGTCACCGCCCTGGGCCGCTCACTCGCCCAGATGAATCCGGCGATAGCTAACCATCCTGCCAGCGTGTACCCGACGATGCCACGAGCGATCGATCTGCTTCATTAACCTGACTACAATCCTATACCATCTCGTGGATATACCTTACCACACCGACCAGTCTAGCCACGCAACCGCACGACATCATCACGAGCGATTCAATCCTTCCGCTGCCTTCTACAACAGCACCCGACTACACCCCCCCTCCTCTCTCCCATCTCATCCCTCTCTTCGCGCCTATATTATATATATATATATATACTACTACTATATATATATAGGTATATACTATATATCAAATACTACTATACTATATATTATACGGGAATCCATATCCAAAGTCACGGTAACAACAGAGCCTGAAGAGAAGACGTTACCAGAAGATCGGGAGAAACGTCCGTTGGCTGAAGTAAAAATCAAAAGAAAGTCTTTCGAAAAACAAAATCTATTTTGCGGCCTTCTTTTTTTTTTTTTATATAAAATATACATATACATACATATGCAAAGAAAATTATTGCAGTATCCACCAGTGAAACACAAAATCGAAACTAATTGTAATTATTTGAGATCAATATTTTGAGTAACTTCAGCGTTAAAGAAACAAAATTTAAGCGCGGCACTTAATGAATTCACGACAGAGAAAGAGAGTGTTTAATGCTATACAGTCACGAAGTTATACATATCATATCATTTTAAGTGCAGCCTTTTTCTTGTAATGTGCAGGGGTAAATAAGGACTCTGAAAGTCAACAATAAATCATCCAGAGAGTGAAAATTCAAAGGAATTATTTCTTGCCTTTGGGGTGACCCATTACAAAGGTAGTCAAGTCTATTTTGTATAACATCAAAAATACCAAAGATCTTCTGATTCTTATTCAAGTTAGTGAACCGACGTGATTCTTCAATTACAACATTTTCCCCCGGGAAATAAAAAAGGTATTTGTGGTCAAATCAGATGTGTTGATAAATACTAGATATGATCATAAATGCTGAGATAAGGTAATGTAGTTCATTTTAACATATTTCAGCTTTTACTTATTTTATCTCTATTGCTAAAATTTGTTAGTACTAATATATCTATACATACGAGGTGTGTCATAAAAGTAACAAGATTGGTTTGGTTTGTTTTGTTTTACGGCATATCAACCTCAGTGGGCCATTTAATGCCGATAAAGTTTTGAAATAAATCAATTCGTAATGGATAATACAATTTTTTTATAAATACATTTTTCTATTTAACCCATAGATGGGACTCTAACAGGTACTACCACTCCGGGTCAGAGTGGACCAGGGATCAATGAAGATGAAGGGGTGCTCCACATTCCTCAAACCTCCAAAACTGAAACCTCACCATCAGATAGAGTTTAACGTCATTCCCAGGACATGTAGACCCGCAGCCACCTCCTTCTAGCACCCATATGATAAAAAGGGGTTGGGGCTTGCCATAAGGGCAATAGGGTTGGGAAAATCATATAGGTGCTAGGGCTTGACGTGACCAGCCGATTGATTGGAGGGAGCCTCTCCGACCGGCTGTCTAGCCCAAGATAGGACCAATGTAGAGTATTGCATGTCATGAACTGTTCATCCACCTGGGCTCTATCCTTAAGCATCACGGGCCGCCACCCACGGCCAACAGGTGGTCCCATTGGGGGAGTCCTACCCCTCTGCAGAGGCGCAGTTGGTGCATTCTAACGCCCCAGCCGACAGGACGGAACAAGATTGAAGCTGTATTTACCAAGATAGAAATGAACAATGAATGGAACGTTATTTTTTTCAGAATACAAGGTGTGTCATAACAGAATCGAGATTGAAACTGTATTTACAAAGATAGAAATGAACACCAAATGGAACGTTGATTTCTTTCAGTATACAAGGTGTGTCATAAAAGTGCCTAGTTTGAAACTGTATTTACCAAGATAGAAATGAACAATGAATGGAATGTTAATTTTTTCAGAATACATTGTGTGTCATAAAAGTGCCGAATTTGAAGCTGCATTTACCAGGATAGAAATGAACAATGAATATAACGTTATTTTTGTTTTCAGAATACAAGGTTTGTCCAAAAGAACAAAAAATCTAGATACTTTTTTGGCATATGAAAACATAACTATTAATGACAAACAAAATATATATATACACATTCACTATCACCAGATATTGCTTTTTGAACAAAAATAATGAATATTTGTTTTACATTCGTCAAGTAATTAAAACATATTTAAGTGATAACAGCATGGATTTGTTTGCATTAAGTATTTTAAATAGAAGACATTAATGTTTCTTTTCGGATTGTCTGGATCAACGCAAATTCTTCTGTACATATGGATTTTAATGGGACATCCTGTGAGTATCCAACTCGGGATTCAACAATAATGGATCTACGAGACTACATTTTTATCCCTCCCTCTCCGCCTAGGCGACGCCGTGTAGTACATATATAGAGGGCAGTTAGTGCGTATGTATGCCCAGATGAAACTGCGAAGATAAAACAATTAATGACAAAGTATATGTATATACATACTAAATATCGACGGGTATTGTTTTTGTGCAAAAAGATATAAATATATAAATAATTTATTTATATTTGCGAAGATATCTACAAATTTAAATATGCATAATAATAATTGATAAGCTAGATTAACTTGCTATCGATTTTGTCCCCCCTCTACCCAGGTGATGTTGAGTAGCTTCTCCTAGTACATATATAAAGGGCATTTAGTGTGCATGTATGTATACCCTGGTGTAACTACGAAAATAAAACAATTTACAACAAAGTAAATGTATATACACATTAAATATCACCAGATCTTTTTAAAAATTAAGATTGGATTTCTATTCGAAGATATTCATAAATTAAGATATACATAGAAATAGCATTGAAATTCTTCTTAAAATGTCTAGCATTTGTAAATCTCAAAAATGAAATGAATACATCAGGGTTTTTACCCCTCCACTTGACCCAGACGATGCCGGGTAGCCGCATCTAGTGTAGAATAACGTGCAAGAGATAATATCATTAGCTTACCTAAAAAAATACATTTCACAGAAATACCCGAACACTCTGGGACGCCAGGGTTAGGGTTAGTTTTAGGGTTAGGGTTAGGGTTTTCCGTAATCTAATGTTATTTATATGTAAGAAACGATTGTAATGATATCTACTGCGCACTATTCTGCATTTGTAATGATTTGTATCATGTAAAAATTTGGCGGAGAGACCAATTATCAATATCAGCCAGACAGCGAGGGAGTCTATCCCCTTTTCGCTAGCGCTAGACCAGGGAAAATTTTGCTGTGGTATAAGCGTCCCACTTACCGTCAGCTCACACTTTATAAGATAGATCAGATTACCCGATCTGTGCTACTCATGCGGTTAGTTGATGGGGACAGAAATCGAACTTGCGATTCCAAGGCGGGTGCTTACCAAAAGGCACCCCCTTTGTATGTATATATAATATATATATATATATATATATATATATATATTGAAAAGAGGATTAAGGGAAGGAAATTATTGAATGGATGAAATAGGATATTTTAATTAATTTAACTTACATGTATTTCGGGCAGGAGTTTATCCATGTGTACATTATTCTATCTATTATTATTTTTAAATAACAAAAATAAATGAAATAATAATAATAGAAAAAAATATATAAATGTTCAGCACACAAAGAAACATCGACCTTCCTCAGAGTAAATCCTTATTTTTTTAAGGAAATTCGTTAGAACGCGGAAAATTTTCGAAATGTTCGAAAAAATAACTTTTTTGAAATCACATGAAGAAAGTGTTCAAACGTGATGGAGAAAACAGTTATAATGACGTCATGTCGTATGCGACGGATTTTGAAACGGACAGAAGATGGCAGAAGTGGAATTTTAATTTTCAAAGCATTTTTTAAAATAGAAAATATACGTATGTGTGATTTGTTGGTTGTTCATTCAAATATATGTGTGCGTTATTCAATTTAAAGTCAATTGCAAGAAACCTCAGTGTCTTGCCCCTCTGCAAAGGAAGAAGTCTGTATACTAAGCCCTGTCGACAGATAAACCCTAAGAATAATACATGTTACGCTAGCTAATTTATTTTGTTGCTGGGTGGTCCCCATAACATAATGGCTAACGTACTGGGCTACGAGATCCTAGTAAGCGAGTTCGAACTAATACTCTTTGTAAAGGTATAAACACCCCATCCTCAGCTATGGGTTAAATTGTATTATCAATGGTCTTCTATAAGGATATATTTAGCATTAAATAACCCACGGAGATTTATAGGACATTAAACAAAGAAATGTCTGCTGGGAATTTCATTAAACTGCTGTTACATAATCTATGCGGTTGCATAAGATTATTGTCAATCCCCTGTATTTCTAAAGGATGGCCCTTTTCATATCACGGGCGGGAATTTCCATGGAATAGTACAGAAAGCCCGCGAAATACGTCACATGGGACCTGGTTGTGTCCTCAGTTTCAGTTTGGACGTCGAGCAGGGATGTACTGCCTTAACTGGAACTCACTGCATACGTGCACTATGTTAGTCTATGTTTAGTTACATGAAATGTTTAGTTAAGTAAATAAAAGCTTAAGAAAATAACACGGTTTTGTGATTAATGAATGTCTTGGTAACAAGACTGATCTAGAAGAAATGAGTTAAGTGCGACCTACCACCAAGACGAAGTTCCGATGCTAGAGGAGATGTTAGAAGAGACCCTAGAAGAACTTAAGATGTCAAAGACGCCAGAAGAAGAATGGAAGTAAGTAAGTAAAGAAGGGTATACAATACTGTATTTAATGGTCCCATTAATCCCAGGTCCCATCTGACCCATCAAGAACGAATAAAAAAACGTATTTGGCATAAAATAACCTAGCATATGTTGACATGCCAAAAAAAACAACCAACCAACCAACCAACTGAAAAAACAAACTGTTGTGAAGGGATAAAACACCCCTCACTGACACAATGAAATAGTCTGAAAAGACTATAAATAGAGTACAGATTTCTAACAAAAGTAATAAAAGATATACTAAGTCTTCTGGGTGGCCTAAAGTCAGTATCAGCCTGATAGTGAGGGAATCTATCCCCTTTTCACTAGCGCTAGACCAAGAAGACAGTTTTTGCGCCTTGGGTGACGCAGAACCTACCATCAGCTACTTATTTTACCGTACCGTAGCTAACTCGGCCATCATATGAAAGATATAAACCGGTCATCATATAAAAGATATCATCATCATCATCATCATGTCGTGCACGCAGCACGGATATCCATGACAATCTTTTGCCAACCTTCCCTATTACTCATGGCCCCTGGGAGGTCCTCTGTGCAGCATCCAGAGTCTTTGCATAGTTGGTCAATTTAGGTCCTTAGCGGGCGTCCTACGTTAGCATGTCCATGTGTTGGCTTCCACAGGGGAACGTCGCTTATGAGCTCAACCTCGCTTCTCCAGCAGTGTCCTTCATGTCTAGTCCGTCTCACCCAGAAGGTTTGTGAGATGGGGGGCAGATGACCATAGAGTTGCTTTTTTGTGGGGTGCTGCTTCCATGACTTGTTCAGGACTAATCGCAGCATTCTTGTGCAGGTACCATCTAGCTTATTCTCGAGGCGCTTTGTCAGGGTCAAGGTGGTGCAGCCATACAGCAGCACTGATATAACCACAGCCTGGAAGAATTGTTGCTTTAGTTTGTCAGTGAGATCGGATCTCCATATTACTGATAGTCTGTTTGTGGCCGCCCATGCCTTTCCTATTCGTGTATTAACATCATATATAGCTGATTTCTAATATTGTCTTCCGTGTGTATTCATTATTTTTACTGTCGGACTACAATATAACATAAACCGAAACCGTATCCTATCCTGGTTCAGATGATAATTTTCAGCATCCCATCGTAGATTTTAGAAGTATTTGAATTTTTCTATCATTTAATTATTAAGGTATATGAGTTAAAATTTGTATCCCTAAGCGACAAGTGAGAAACAAATTAAATAGGAGCGGATGTGATTCAATTTATATCCAATTTGTTTTAGCCAAAACTCTAATTGAAACCAGATTAAATGAAACTTAATCGATGTTTGTTTGTGTGATGTCTGTGAAATGTCGGTGTTGCGTGATTGATATTCGATTATCACACCTAAGGCAGATAGATTCCTCACAGTTGCTGATAAAAAAAATTGTTGTTAAAGACAAGAAAATAACTAATAGTCATGTCGCAGAAATACACAGACTTTCAAATTGTCTTTTCCTCAGACGTTACTAAAAAAAATATCTTATTATAATGGAGATTGTGTGTTTTTCTGTCTGTAACCCGAAACTATATTCCTACTCAAGTCACAATTCTCTTAGTTATTGACATCACATTCTCCATGATTTTATTTTTATCTAAACCTCAATTATTAATAAAATTGTCTTACATTATTAATACTGTTAACTAAGTCTACATACTAAACAACATGCAATTATATTTATATATACAAACAAAATAGTGCTTTACAATGTGAAACGGAAGGGCTAATTTGCATATTAATATTAAAAATCGAATTTAATAAATATGTGCTTAATATTATTTGATTTCTAACTGTTGGGTTTATTTTTAATGAATATAAGCAAAAATCTCATCAATGAATCTTAAATGAAATCCATTAACAAGATAAAATAACTGTCATTTTATTCTTTACTTCCTCTACTTAACTAAATACTTAAATTAGAAAAAATAACAATGAAAAACGAGCCAGTGATGGAAGAGTAAGTTTCAGTTGTTCCATTTTTTATTATACTCCCTCTGTTTCAAATCTTTTATTATACCCCCCTCTGTTTCAAATCTTTTTATCTGTATTCTTATTTAGTTTCATTAGCCTTTCTAATTTAATACAATATTTTATTACATTAAAACTTAAATACTTGCACCAGGAGGGTGCATATATTTGCTAGTTTAGATAATGAATAGTCTGGAAATAAAGTAACATAAACTCACCCCCTCTTTTTCACCGGGGCTTCTCAAAGTGCTCCATCTACGAACCCTGGGAGTGAGTTTGACAGGGCGAATAAAATAATATTATCAATGAACTAGCAGGGCCAGTCGATATACAATAGTATGATAATTTAATTATCACAACGTTTGATTTGTTTACTTAAGAGCTATTGCTAAATAGTTCAATATGTAAAAAGTATAATAATCTTGATTAGAAGGACCTGTGGATATACCACATTATTATAATCTAATTATTACAACGTTTGATTTGTTTACTTAAGAGCTATGCGAAATACTTCAATATGTAAAAAGTATAATGATCTTGATTAGCAGGACCTGTGGATATACCACATTTATGATAATCTAATTATTACAACGTTTGATTTGTTTACTTTAAGAGCTATTGCTAAATAGTTCAATATGTAAAAAGTATAATAATCTTGATTAGAAGGACCTGTGGATATACCACATTATTATAATCTAATTATTACAACGTTTGATTTGTTTACTTAAGAGCTATTGCTAAATACTTCAATATGTAAAAAGTATAATAATCTTGATTAGCAGGACATGTGGATATACCACAGTATGAAAATTTAATTATTACTACGTTTTATATATTTACCCTAAGAGCTATTGTAAAAATACTTCAATATGTAAATGTATATTAATCTTGATTTAACTCTCTCCCACCCCTCCCCCTCTATCTCTCTTTCTTTTTTACATTAATTTCCCCTTTTTATTATCTTTGACTGAAACAGATTAGCGTTGTCGCTTCCGTACGCGCACCCCTCTTTCTATTTTCCTCCTACTCTCTTTCCTTCTTTCATATATTTTTTCTGTGTTTTCTTCCCTTTCTTTCTTTATAATAAAAACGGAACGGTCCATTATTTAGCTGTGGTAACGACACTCATAATAGATAAGAATTCGGCGGTAAAGCAGCACCAGATAATCAGGGTTTATATTTTTGCATTTCATCTTAAACGAATTGAACGGTCTCATATTTAACCAAAGGTTGTTGCAAAATGATAAAGCCCGTAGTTTTAAGTGACACGATTATTAATATATATATATATATATATATATATATATATATACTATGGGTTACGAAGTATCGGACAGGAACAGTATTTACCCAGACAAAACTTAAGAATGAATGAAATTTTGATTTTCTTCGAAACACACATCTGGCATCCAATACACTTACCCCAGAGAATTGTCACTGGTCGAAGCACCACTGAACTTGCACCGTTATATTTCTTTTAATGTTCTTCACTTGGATGGCAATTTCAGTTAAGGAACCTAAATAAAATCGTTCAGAGTTAGTTATTGGTTGTATCGAGGGTGCTGCAATAGTGCCGAACAAGGTGTCTCCCCACAAAACTTTTTATCAACTATGTATGTATCCAACCCGATCACCATAGGTAGGATGTGAACAAAAAGTCATAAGTACGGGCCATCCTGCGCATATCGAAATCTCTATTCAGTAGTAATGAATCGGTGAGATTAACTTGCTGACCATTTCACCATGATGGGATGCTCTTCTTACCTAACTCATTAATGCGTAGAATGTAGCAAAAGATCACATCCAGCCCACTCCTCTTTGTTAAATGTTTTTAAACCGTAATGCCTATCTAAATTTTTAGAAATTTAAACATTAATGTCTATCTAAATGTCAAAAGTTCTTAAAGTAACTGATTACGTCAAAAATACCCAAAATAGTGAGTTTGCGTAATAAATCAGCCCCTTCTAAATTTAAATTGCTTCTCTGTTTGCTTAGTATATAATGCACATGACTAAACATATTGTCCACCATTAATGGCACCTTTCCGTCCACCAAGGACGATGACGTAGTGTCCAAAAATATGATCAGCGTCTGCGCAAGTGACTGTGCAGGCCAATTGTTGTATGCTCCCTTTCTTTACTTCTACTATTCTACTGCTCATCTTTGGTATCTTACGTTCTTCTTCTAGCGTCTGGACTTCGTCTTGGGGACTTCGTGTCTGTTCTTCCATTGGGGATTTCTCTTTATCAGAAGCCCTGTGTCATTGGTAGTTTTTAGATAATAACATAAGACTTTTATTTCTAAATTCCCACCAGACTACCTGCGCAGATTGAGTACGGCAAGGCGCATAACGCGACTTACCACCTTCGTGGTTTGGTCGATACTAACTAAAACTCTCTCTAATCTAAACCGGAAGAGGGTTTTCTCCACCGATTCTCACGGTATCTACCGGAAGGATCAGGATGAGGTCAAGCCTTGTCATTCAATCTTTCAAGGTCGCAGGCTGCAACTTATAACAGCTATTTTGGTTTCTATACTACTGTACATAAGTATTAGGAATCTAATAATTATGTAACACAATCTCTGAGTGACAGACTTTGGTGCAATGTTTGCAAAAAAACTGTGATGCTTTTTGGGGCTGCTGTTTTTTTTTTTTTACCCTCCTTCTGGCTTTCTTTGCTGTCGAGGCTACTCTCCTCGCCGCCTCACTCCTCTTAGGGCCTTGTTTAACTTTAAGGCGACAGACCGCTCGATTTTCTGCATCTACCCCCCACGTGTTTATATCAATGTGGCATATCCTCATGTCTCTCCCGCAGACATCTTTAACCGTCTACTTACCGATCAGGAACCTTTTACTAATTCGCCTTACAAAATATCTTTTGGGGTGCGGCCATTTTCCATCCTCCTGACATGATCAAGCCAGCGAAATCGCCTCATTCAGAGGATGGAGAGCATGCTGTTCATATTAGCGCAATCCAGTACTTCTATGTTGGGCACTTTATCCAGTTTCCACCATATATAAGTAAGTAAGAATAGTTGTGAGAGGTCTAAAATCGGTATCAGCCAGACAGTGAGGGATTCTATCCCTTTTTCTCTAGTGCTAGACCAAAGAGTTAGTTTTTTTAGCATTTGAGGTGGAGCGCCGCACCTACCATCAGCTCCTCACTTTATCGCACAAATCCCCGTGTTGCTCATGCGCTACGTTGACTAGGAACGGTATCAAATCAGGAACCTTGTGGTTCCCAGGCTGACGCTCTAGCGTCTGACCTAAACCGGCTCCATGAAAAACCTAGTAAAATTGTCTGAATTCTCGCCAAACGCTTGTGATATTTTGCTACAGTTTCTTTGTCCGCCCAGTGATTAAAAAATTCAATTATTTAATTCAATTCATTTATTTAAAATTCAATTCATAAATAAATAAACCAAACCAAACCATATAATAAAGGTAGATCTGAGAGAATAGTGTTATAATATCAGTCTGCATCGTCATATATTTTTATATTTGTGATTTAAGTTCAGTATTAATGATTGTCCGTGAATCTATCCGAAAGCGGTCAGTCGATATTTGCTTGTCATACTTCATATTCAGCAAAGTAATCTTCGATTATTTCACATGTGTTAAGTGTGTCAAGGAAATAAGGTCACAAGGATCAAATTCTGAATCAAAAATCGGGAAAAATGCTACTTGAACTTTGGAAGGTTATTAGGGAGATCAATTTTATACTGTGCACAAGTTTAAAGATGCTGCAAGTTAGTGAAGGCAGAGACTGTAGAAGATGTGTCCATTTTGGCCGACCACTACAAGAACTACATATGGTGTGATAAAACTGTGTGCACTTATTAGACCTGATCGAAATTGATAATCACTGGCAATGAGTTAGCATTGATCAACAGATTTTTCAAACATGGTAGCTAAACTAAACTAAGGAAAACGTGCATCTCGGAATTAACAATCTCCCACTATAGTTCAGTTTTAACCAATTCTATCAACTCAGTTCCCGCCCTGTCGGCTGGGGCGTTAGAATGCACCGACTGCTCCCCTGCAGAGGGGTAAGACTCCCCCAATGGGGCCACCTGTTGGCCGTGGGTGGCGACCCGTGATGCTTAAGGATAGAGCCCAGGTGGATGAGCAGTTCATGACATGCAATACTCCACTTTGGCCCTATCTTGGGCTAGACGGGTGGTCAGAGAGGCCCCCTCCGATCAATCAGCTGGTCACGTCAAGCCCTAGCACCTATATGATTTTCCCAACCCTATTGCCCTTATGGCAATCCCCAAGCCCTTTTTATCATATGGGTGCTAGAAGGCGGTGGCTGCGGGTCTACATGTCCTGGGAATGACGTTAAACTCTATCTGATGGTGAGGTTCCAGTTTTGGAGGTTTGGGGAATGTGGAGCACCCCTTCATCACCATTGCTCCCTGGTCCACTCTGACCCTGAGTTGTAGTACCTGTTAGGGTCCCATCTATGGGTTAAATAGAAAAATGTATTTATAAAAAAAATGTATTATCCATTAAGAATTGATTTATTTCAAAACTTTATCGGCATTAAATGACCCACTGAGGTTGATATGCCGTAAACCAAAACAAACAAACAAACAAACAACTCAGTTCCTCTTCCGTTCATTATAATCCTGCAATACCTTCTGGTTAAAAATGACAAAGTACAAATTGTCCAAGATGCATATGCAAAAATGTAAATACAGATTATCTGGTGTCGCTTAATCGCAGATTTCTTATTGGTACCATTTTATTTCACCCAATTTTAAAACTAAAACATTACAAATGGTCTTGTGTCGTTTAAATATCCTATGTAAAATTAAAATGAACTTTTAAAAAAAGTTACATATTTATTTTATTTGTAATATTACAATTGTGATTTACGGAAGATATTTTGTTAATTTTGATAGGATTTATATGTAATGAAATTGTAAATCATCGTTTTCAGCTAAATAGCTCCTCTTGATTTTTGTTTCGTTTCGTGGAAATTCCACGGGTCTCGCTAGTATAAATTAATAGTATAATTTTCCCAAAACCATGAAGACGAAAATATTATATGTGGACATCCACTAAGTTTGCAATTTGCTAAATTTGTCCCTGGGGAAGAAAGTAAACGGCATATCTACGGTTATTTCATGCTTAGTGGTTAGGAAATCGCATTCATTTTACATTCAAATCTACATTTTTTGTATACTTGTTTGTTTTATTTTTGTTGTTTTTTGTTTTTTTGTTTTCACTTTTTCCACAGGGTCCTATCAAATACGAAGGATTTTTTAAAATATACCTATTTAACTCATGCATGAGACCCTAACGTATTACCACTCCGGGTCAGAGTAGACCTCGGAGGAATGCCAAAGAATTGATTCTTTACACTCCCCAGAGTCTGCCTTCAGGTGTAATTTAGTGCCTTACCTAGTACATCCCGGGTTGGGTGCAAATGTCTTACTCATCTACCGGAGATAAAGTCAGTGTATTCAAAGCACCAGGTAATCTTTAAGTAATGATAATCCGAAAGGAATTCACCTGTATAGATACAAGCTCTGACAGACTACACGGTGAATCAAATATAGCAATGGCTTGCAGGTGAGTAGTTTGGATTTACGTTTTTAATTTTTGTACGACATGTCATCACGTCTAGGGTTGTTTTATAATTAGAGCAGGGATTACCAAACTTTTTTTCACGGTGGGCCGGATAATTGAAAAAATAACGAGCGCGGGCCACATTATTATTGTGTTCAATACTTGCTAGCCAGAACGAACGCTCGGAGAAAAAGATGTAAAATAAAATGTATCTTTCCATGTTACATTCATGGATGAGTGGCGTAAGATGCACAAAAACAAATGTAACCAACATATTTATTTTCAAAACATTACCAAAGAACGCAACATTAGCAGAAATGTTTAGTGTGATTTTGTGAAAATAAAGTTTGCCTTTCAAGATATCGTTCCGCAGGTTTTAACAAACAAATTCAAGTACCGTCGGCAGGCCTGATAAAATGCCGTAGTTTGGTGACCCCTGGCCAAGAGGTTAGGTAGTTGGGTTAATTGTTCAGTTATATTTATATTTTTTTTGTGTAGCTGTTTCTTAAGCGCTGTTTTTTTTGGCAAGGACTTGATGAATACGAATGATTTTTTTATTTGTCTATTTGGCCTATAAATGAAATCCTAAGAAATGACCTGGAATTAATAGCAATGAAAATGTAAGATAACTATTATCTACAGACCCATTATCGATGATTTAGGATTATATTCAGGACAGGTAGTAAGTTATATGCAAATAGAGCAGGACGAGCAAATTGACCCGTAGTATATATTTACCAACCCCTCCGCCGAGCAGGATGCGACACAAGGTCAATTTCTTAAGCGGTGTTCAACAGGTTTGAATTCAGAGTTTTCCTTCTCTAGACCGGTTGCCTAACCAAGGTTAAAGAGCCCAGTCTGCCCTACTATTTACCCATAGCTGGAAGGAGAGTAGGATTCATACCTTTCCCAAGGGTATTAGCGCTAAGTGAAATGCAATTGCCACGTCCAGGATTTGAACTCGGGGCGACGTGTCCATTTCCCATGACTTTAACCACGCGCTTCCTACAATTGACCCGTAGTAAGCGAGTCCGGACTCAAGTTGCGCTATTACAATAACTTTCTGACTAATACCCTTGGGAAAGGTATGAACCACTTCATCCCCAGCGATGGCTTAAATAGGATGTATGCTGCCCAGCAAGTGTGGCTTTGGCATTAAATAAAGCAAAGAAACCAATCAATACCAAACCAAATAGATCAGACTAGTATGTAGTATATTAGGAAAAATGAAAAAACACAGGTTTAAATGGGTTAAGTGGTGAGTTTATTGGCCGACGCTGTAGTGTTTCGATCTATTACGTAGATCATCTTCAGGGCATTTGTTGGTACTGTCCCCTTTTTTCAAACTTCAAAAATGTCTAAACAGACTGAATAACAATAACTACCACTCGCTTTTCACGTTATTCTGTGATAAATAATTTCTTATTACCTTCCATATACCAACAAATGCCCTGAAGATGATCTAATTAATAGATCGAAACACTGCAGCGTCGGCCAATAAACTCACCACTTAACCCATTTAAACCTGTGTTTTTTCATTTTTCCTAATATACTACATACCGTCGGATTCACTTCCTTTCTTCACAAGACTAGTATATATTGTTGCATAATGAGAGGCTTGGATAATTAGGATTTGCAAAAGAATCAGGTTTAGTCAAAATAAATTATGGGTGAAAAAGAATGAAATAAATTGTTGGCGTTTTTGTGATATAAGGTGTGTGCCAGATGTCCACTTCTACTTATAGACTCCCCGATAACCATGTGACCAACCTGTTGGCCAACCACTGGCAGTACTCTGTTGCTGATATTGTTGGTGCTGGCTGTTCTGGTCGTACCTGCGCACGTTGCTTTGAGACTTCGTGGACGACGGAACGTGGGATTGTATCGCTGGACCTTTGACACTACGTAGGATTCCACAGCGCAGGACTTGTTCAATTACCAAAGGATTCTATAGCTCATGACTTACTTGCTTTGAATCCTTTTCAACTGGCCAAGGATGGCGGTCAGAAACTTAACATGAATATTTTAAGAAAAATATTTTGAAAAGAAAAATGCATTCTGTGGATTGATTGTGTAAACTGTTAGTTTGAAATTCCAAATCAGAGCTTATTATCAAATGTAGACACGAGAAAATATAATCTTGTCCTGTTTGATAATTAATGAACTAACGATCAATCTATGCACTTTGCTTGGGTATAGAGAGAGAGAGAGAGAGAGAGAGAGAGAGAGAGAGAGCTTATTTGAGCGGCTGAAGTAAGCATAGAGGGTAGTAATGAAAATTGGGAGCCGAATGTTTTTGGTCCAAGAATCTGCTGTAGTTTCCGTGGAAATAAACAGAGAACTTTATATTTGAAGTCTCCCCCCCCCTATTAGTTTGAATAACCCTTTTAATGTCGAACCGCCCTTCATATTTTGCCCACAGTCATGAAAAAAGAATCCTCTCTTGTAACTTTTAGTTCGTTACTTCCCATTTTACGCAACTGAGTTATTTTCTTTAATAAATATCTGCATGCCGTAGCATTTTTTCTTCCTCTTTTTTTTTCTCTCTCTTTGTAATTTGAGATACGATTGCTTAGAGGCAAGTTACTTCTTTTTCTTCTTCTTCTCGGCAAACGCGTATTTTGTTAAAAATTTGCCGCATCTCTCCCCCAATAAGTCGCAGGTGGTGTGTTGGGGCCTAAAAACGAAAGGGTGCCCGATGCAGACAGATTCTGTAGTAGGCCGCCGCCGGCTGAATAGTTGGCGCGGAAATGTTGAAAGGGAAGCGATAATCAGGGGGTTGAGAAGAAACAGGCGAAGCGATTGAATTAATTGCTTTTGACTCGACAATGAAAAGAGATCTCTAGTGTCTGCATTTGAAAACCAAGTGGAAGAAAGGCTATTAGCCCGGTGGCTGCGAACACTTCATTGTATCAATGTTGAGTCAGTTGGAATAGCGTATCTGCTATAGACAGTGACAGATAAAGAGACCGGAGGAGCTAAGCCACAATGAAGAAGAAAAAAAAATCAGAAAACGACTCTAATAATAAAAGGAACGTAGGTATATAATGTCATATTAGGGTGGGGCTTGGGAAAAGCACTTCTTTTAGGAGAAATCGTGTTTAAGTGAAATATCTTGTGAATTGATCAAGAAAAATCGAAACTTCCTAGTATATATATATATATATATATATATATAATATATATATATAGAGAGAGAGAGAGAGAGAGAGAGAGAGAGAGAGAGAGAGAGATACACACACACACACACACACACACACATATATATATATATATATATATGAACATATACATATATTCACACAAACACATATGTATACACACACACACACACACACATATATATATATATAGTTATATGGAAAGAATTCGATGTAAAATACGGCGAGCTTTAAAAGAGGTAAAAAAACTATATATATGCGATTGTCGTGTATTTTGTAGCAGATTTGGGGATTCAATTTCGCGCCCTATTGAAAGATTGACAAATTTATTTGATTCAGAAAACTTCTATGATAATTAAAGAAGCGTAAGTATATAATATTTCTGGGGAAATGTAGTTTGAATAAACAGAATGGAAAGTCACTTACATTGTAGACAGCCACTAATAAAGCGAGATGTATTTTATTCAATATTAATGTTTTTGAATCGAAATCTTCGGATCCGTGTTTTTTAATTAAAGTTAAATTTTAATTTCCAAATATCCTCCCATTCAGCCAATTTATTTGGGAATTACTGGGATTCTTCTGTGTCAAGTCAGGACAGGTCTTCTTTCTCACCTACTACTAGTACCATGTAAACTAGTACTTAGTACTACCTGTTACATGGCCACGTTGTCGGTGACTAAACTGGCACCCCCATCAGGCACGCCTCGACGTGTCTGGTGATGTGGATGTGTGGACTCTCAGCATCAATAAAAACAAGAGAAGTCAAATGGCGGATGAGCTCCAAAAAGTATCAAATAAAAGTATTAAATGAAGTATTGTAAATTAATGAGACAAAGTCACTCTGATTTGGGAATGACGTGTGAAAGGACACCTGTCGGTGACTGGTTGGTCAGTACAAGGCCCGAACGAGAGTTAGAGAAAGAGAGGATGAAGCGTTTGGTAATTTCAGCCTGGGTGTTTGGAGAAGAAGGACGGAGGGGTTTGGTTACGTGGCGACACAAGATGGCGGGTATATTTCTCTAACTTGGGTTTTGAGATAAAGATAAATGGATCGGAAAATAATAAGAACGCCTTGTGTTCGTTATTAAGAACTCCTATAGGACACAAGGAAGAACCCCAAAAGGACCCAAGTTGTTCCAGAAGAACGGAGAGAAACCAACAAGCTAAACAACTGATCCAGAAATACGTATTACTCCGATCCAGAATAGCAGAACTCCACAACCAGGTGCAATCCAAAGATAAGTAGAATAATATAAGATAAGTATATTACGAATATTACTATTTACATTCTTGTCATGTAAAAAGTCGTCGGGTGGCCTAAAGTTGGTATCAACCAATCAGCGATGGAGTCTATGCCCTTTTCACTAGGGCTATACAAAGGAGATTTTTGTGACGTATGAGGTGGAGCGCCACACCTACCATCAACACCTTACTTTACCGCACAGATCCCTGTGCTACTCATACGCTGAGTTGGCGAGGGCCGGTATCGAACTAGGAACCTTGTGGTTTCTAGCCGAATGCTCTACCGACTGAGCTAATCCAGTCATTAAAGTCCTGTCATGTACTGGGCCTTAATTTCTTATAGGTATGGACTCCTTTATTCGTGTGTGAAAACGATCCTTAAAAACCCTGTTTTGGATTTTAAAAACAAAATCGGACACGAGTCAATTTGTTTCTATGTCAACAATATTATTCGTCGTTCGATCGTCACGTAATAGTAAACGACAACACAGAAATATACAAAGAAAGGAATGAATGTCATTGTAATATGCCTAGCTTGACTGTCTAGCTTGTAATATTTGTAAGGGAAAGAATAGGGAATGAATTCTATTTTATTTTTTTGCAATCGGCTTCAAATTTCGTTCAAACACAGTATTTATGTCACGCGCCCCTCCGCCTGACTTTTCTCTTTAACCGACAGACCCCCGACTCTCACTTGAACACTGGGTCCTTTATTTTATGATTATGGATAAATCTCCCACCATTCACGTGATTTCTTTTTGTGATATAATTTCACGAATCTTTTCTGTGTATTATTCTGAAGAATAAATTCTTCAGAATATTCAACATCATAATTCAAAAACCATCAAAATGTATTCCAATCAGATTTTTCCTTTCAAAATATTTTTCCAAAATATTTCTTTTTCTCTTCTTCGTCCATAATTTGCATTTAGTAAAAAATAATTGTTTTGCGACCACAAATTACCTCACGAGAAACGTAATTATATTATACTCCTACTCTTCTAAATTGATCATACGGACATTTCCACATGGACCCCGCCACGTCACAAATAGTATTCGCTTACAGATGACTATTACCTACCTACATCATCATATCATAATGGAGATTGTGTGTTTTCTGTCTGTAACCGAAACTATATTACTACTCAAGTCACAATTCCTTTACATATTTACGTCACATTCTCCATGAATTTATTTTTATTTAAACCTCAATTATTAATAAAATTGTTTTTTTTTATTATTAATACTGTTGACTATATCTACGTACTGATAATATGCAATTGTATTTACGTAAACAACAAAATTGCGGTTTACAGTGTGAGCATAAAGGGTAATTTGCATATTGATATTAACAATTATTGTTTCCTAATTGTTATTTTTATCTCAATGAATACGATCAAAACTCTCGGGGATAAATCTTTTTAAAAAATCGATTAACAAGAGTAAATAACTGTAATTTTAATTTTACTTCCAATTTTAACTAAATAATTAAATTAGGAAAATTTAGCAATGAAAGACGGGAGTTTCAGTTGTTTTATTTTTCGATTATACCCACCCTGTGTTTCAAATCTTTTTTATTTGCATTTATTTTTATTTTCATTAGCCAGAAATATATGTTATTACATTAAAACTTAAATACTTGCACCCAGAGAGTGCATATATTTGCTAGTGCATTTGATTGTTCTTGCAATGTTATAGAATCAGCGCCATTCATTTGAATCCGTGCGCATACATGTGAACGTTCCACAGGAGTATGATTACTGAAATCAGTTTCTGGTGAAACAACATTTTTTTTTAGAATTCAGTGTTGACGTCAAAAACATGTTTTAGGTGAAAGAATATTTTTAACTGACCCGATAATTTATAATTGATAATTTATGTGTTTTTTTTAATAGAAAAAATAAATAAAAATACAAAAAAAGAATCTTTATTAAATGATTTAATGACATTCGTTAAGAAAATTCTGAAAATCAATGGGGTAAGGTCAAGCAATAAACGCTTAAATTAATTCGAAAATAAAACTCAATTCTCGAAGACTTTTTCTTTCCATAAAAGTCACAAGAAGAAAAGAAAAGAAAAAAAAACGGAAGGAAATGGAAATTATTGCAGACGTCTGGAAGGAAAAATTAATTAAAGTACAAATGAATGATTTATAAGAGTCAGTCAAAAATGAAATTGTAGTCGACAAAACACGTAAGCCGATCAAATGTCAAATACACCAACCGTGACACAAACTGTTGTATTTATAAGAAAAATGAAAGACATTAAATTTGTAAACGTATATAGTCGTGCAAGCAGGGGGTGGTCAAAATTTAGGTAGGGGACATGTATGCCGATTAGGGGTGTCCTCTTAAGGAAAAATAGTGAAATTGTAACCAGTACCAGGTACCTCTAAATCGGTAGGCGTCATTCCTAACATGAAATAACCTAGCGAGTACCCGGTACTATTAGTATTCTTTTGTAATTTAACCATTAGACGATAAAAAATAAATTCTAATTAATTATTATTTTAATAAATCCATTTCAATCTCTTAGATATACATATTCTGAATGAGATGTCAATCTTTATTAAATTCTAAAATGACTTTAGTTATTATTTGAGTTCAAAGTTATATTTTATTGAAGTCAGTCAGTCTACTATTGGTTTGAACAACAGCAACTAGCCAATCACAACTGAACCAGTGTCAAGATAACTGATACTTATGGAAATTCAGAATAGTCCACTCATGCATTTGGGTTATTCCATTCCTTGGGTCATGATTGGCTGTTTCTATGATGTTAGGAGGCTTCATAAATAACCTGCTATTTTGCAGTAGATTCGTATTGAGTTACGACTGCTTGCTGCCTTGTCTTACCAATTCGACGATAATTGGAACTAGTATTATTTTACACATTTTACATAACATTTACCTTCAACCAACATACCACAAATACAGCGACTGCATCTCTGCAGAGGTGTAAAACCCTCCCAATGGGGCCACATGTTGGCCGTGAGTGGTGACCCGTGATAATTAAGTTAAAAGGTAAAGTTAATAGAAAAAAAGAACATGATGAAATGCATTTTTTAAAGATTATAAGGACCAGTCAAAATGAAATTGTAGTCGACAAAACACTTAAAGAGATCAATTGTCAAGTATTTCGAACCGTTAGATAAACTGTTGTATTTATAAGAAAAACGAAAGACATTACATTTGTTAACGTACATAGCCGTCCAACAAGAAGCGTTATGGAATTTACTCAGATTTAAATAAACGAGGAGCCTCTTGATCCTTATGTCTCACTAGTAGCAAGAATATTCATAATAATTTCTCGCCAACCGTCCCTGTCATTCATTGACCTCGGTAGTTCCGCTGCGTAGCATTCAGTATCCGCACAGAGCATGCCAATGTAGGTCTTTGAGGGCGGCCCACACTGGCGTGTCCATGTGCTGGTATTCTCTGGAGAACTTCACTAATGAGTTCATCCTTGCATCTCCAGCAGTGGCTAGCATGTGTTGTTTGTTCCACCCGGATGGCCTGTGTGATAGGGGTCAAATGACCATGATTTCTTGATGGAGGTTGCTTCCACGCTGTGTTTATTATCCTGCGCAGCATTCTTGTGCAGCTACCATCTACGTTATTCCCCTGGTGTTTCGTTAGGGTTCAAGTGATGCAGACATACAGTATTACCGTCGGGTTTGGAGATGATTCCTTCAAATGAGAAGCACGAGGGGAAGTTGGCAAGTCCATAGGCTTACCAAGATACTCTCATAAAATTTCATAAAATTGGGTTTATTATTCAACATCACCCCTTTTGAGGTATACACACTTCTTCCAGTGATACTGGAGTGCTTGGATCCCATTGGCCAAAAAAGTCAACAGCATCATATGAAATTTTCTGCCAATAAACTTTTCAGACCCCCCTACACGCACAACGGGTGCTACTAAACTTTTACATATCGATCTTAATCGTTTGATTAATTAATAATATATATATATATATATATATATATGTGTGTGTGTGTGTGTGTGTGTGTGTGTGTGTGTGTGTGTGATTGTGTGTGTGTGTATGCATATATAATATACTAATTCTATTCGTAAACAGTTGTGGTAAGAAAAAAGTGTTAGTAAAAATACACTACAAACTTCACCTGGGAAAAAATGAAGAAAAAAAAACCAAGAGGGTAGCACCAACTGAAAATAATCGATTAACACTATAACACTTTGCTATATATATATATATATATATATATATATATATATATATATATATATATAAACGCTAGGTTTGTCTAAAGCTAAAATGTAAAAAGTGCTCGATACCTAAGTAAATAATGAAGTTAATCCTAATGGGTCAGATATATCTACGAATAGGTTTGCTTTGTTGCTCATCAGGTCAAGAATCTGACTCAGACTCTTGCCCTAGTGAGCTACTAAACGAAACTATTAGCAGGTATATCTGACTCATTAGGATTAACTTTATATATATATATATATATATATATATATATATATATATATATATATATATATATATAAACATCTGATTAATGATGAAATTACGTATTAGCGTCTCTATACTTTGATTGCTATGATAAATTGTTTTAACAAGATTTGATTCTATACAAAATTTTCTCTAGCTTAATGTCATGTTATTTAAGCTTGTTGTCAGTATAGAGATATTATCAATAAGAGTTCTTGATTTATAGCAACTATAATGTTAGAACATGTAAAAACAGAGCCGTAATCTATATTAATAATAAATGCTTCCATTTGTTTATCCTCCACAGCCAGACAGGTTGATGCGGATCTAGAAAACTTGTTATGCATACCTTTTTTTTAAGTGGAGGTTTTAATGTAAAATTGTTACATAATTATTAGATACCTAATATTTATGGCAATAGTGTAGATATCAAAATGTCCGTTATAAGCTACAGCCCACGGCCTTGAAGGATGAGTGACAAGGCTTGACCTCAGTCCTAACCTTCCGGTGGATACCGTGAGAACCGGTAGAGAGGACCCTCTCTTCCGGTTTAGATAGTAAGTAAGTTTCAGTCAGTTAGAAGGTAGGAGCCGAGCTCGTAGGATGTAAGTCTCACCTGCGCAGATGTCTGGGTTGGGATTGAAAATAAAGTAACATCAAAGTAAATCGATGTCTTGTGTTTATTACCTAAAAACTAACAATGACACAGGGCTTCTGATAAGGAGAAATCCCTAACAGAAACCAGACCCGAAGTCCCCAAGAAAGTCCAGACCTTAGAAGAGACCAGACCAATGTAGATGAAGAAATAGCAAAGCCGACCAGAAGAAAATACGATCAGAAGTAAGAAGTAAGAAAGGGTATGCAACAAAACAAATATAATCTTCAGAATTAAAATGAATTTATTAAAAAAGGTTCATTGAAAGAGGGCCGGTTTAGCTCAGTCAGTAGAATGTCCACCTAGGAACCAAAAGGTTCCGTGTTCCTTACCGGCCCTCGCTAACTCAGCGTATGAGTAACATAGGGATTTGTGCGGTAAAGTGAGGAGTTAGTGGTAGGTGTGGCGCTTCCCATCTGATGTCAAAACAATCTCCTTGGTTTAGCATTAGTGAAAAGGGATATATTTCCTCCTTGTCTGGCTGATACCGACTTTAGGCCACCCCGACGACTTTACTACTTATATTAACCCCATTCTATCAGTTGCTTCGTTGGTTGGATTTTACAACATCTCAACCAATTTGGGTCATTTTATGCCGAAGGGTTTTATTCATTCTGATGGGTACTCATTTTTTTATGGGTACTCATTTTTTAACTAAATTCTTTTATAGCTGTTGTGATGTTAGTCCCAACAGTAAAAAGAAGTCAAGTCGAGATGGGGTAAAATAAGACAAGTGTATTTACAATTAATGGTACATGTACGACTAGCTTGTCGTTAACGGGAACAGTGCTACCTTTCCACTCGGTGTCTCACTATTTATAGTGAGAACCGGTGCATGTTCTCCACTGTAGGAACGGCCGGTACAACAATAACTCATTTTTGTTCTATCTAACAAATGAGTCAGACATATCTACTAATAGGTTCGCTTTGTTGCTCATCAGGTCAACAGGCAACAGTGCTCAGGAACAGTTGACCACAGTGTGTAACGGTGATGAATCGGTACACCGCATTCCCCAAAGCTCCAGAATTGGAACGTCACTATCAGATAGAGTTTATCATCATACCCAGGACCCTAAGAGCATCAGGCACCGCCATCAAGCACATATGTGATAAAAAACGGTTGGAGGTTGCCATAAGGGTGATAGAGTTGGGACCATCATATAGGTGTTAGGGCTTGATATGACTTGCCGATTGATAGGACGGGACCACACAGACCGCCAATCCAGCGTAAGTAATGGCCAAAGTGGAGTGTTGCATATCATGGACTGCTTACCCAAAGCCAACAGGTGGCGCTATTGGGGGAGTCACTCATCTGGAGAGGTGCAGTTGGTGTATTCTACAGCCCCACCGACAGGGCGGTATCTATCTGTCTCAATCTAATGGAATAATTTTCAGCAGTTTTAATTTCGAAGTTACTTTGTACCCGGAATAGACGTGTCACTTAGCTAGTTTTGTTTGGTTTCTTTCTTTTATGTTTAGTTGTTTTTTTGTTGTTTTTTTTTTTGTTATTTTTTTTGTTTTGTTTTGGGGGGGGGTATATGTGAGGATTACGACCTAGTTACATTCGGAACAATAGGCTTATGATTTCTTTTGGTTGTCATCGGTAGGATGAGGCAGTAAACACGAACGAGCAAGATGAAATGATATTCATGGAAAATCCAACGCCTTAAGTGCTACATAAAATAAGATGACAAAATACAATAGTCGGGATACGTGACATTCAGCGTGTTGTGACCTTTGCAAAAGCATTTCCTTTTTGCTAAGAAAGACAACAACCAAAAAAAAAAAAAGAAAGAAAATTAAAAGAAACAGACTCATCAAATGTACATAGAATTGTATTCATATTCATTTTCTTTCGTTTTTTTTTTTTTTTTGTTTTTTTCTTTTTTTTAGTTTTCATGAAATATCAAACCAAAATTCGGTAACAGAAAAAGAAAGCAAAAAAAAAAAAAAAATTTTCAGGTAGAACATTGATTTGCTCACGGGAAATCGAAAAATAATTCCTTAGTTTCGTATTTGTGTCACAGGATAAACATTAAATCAGCAATTTCTTGCATCATGTCACGTGATTGTCTGCCATATTTCAAGTTTGCTTGGAAATCTCTTTCTAGCGACAGACTACGTGAGCGGTCGGCAAGGGGACATGAACAATTTTAGATGGCCATTAAAAAGAAACAGACGCATATATATGTGATAAAAAAGGTGATCCCAATAAGTTATTCGCCACTTGGAGTGAGATATGTCTTTTTTGAAAAGCTGTTGTAAACCAGTGGTTGCTAATATCCAACCTCTCCACACAAGCACGGTGCAACACGGGGTCAATTAAAATTGTTTAAATACATAAAAAGTATAATAACATTGATTTAACAACACTCTCTCTCTCTCTCTCTCTCTCTCTCTCTCTCTCTCTCTCTCTCTCTCACATACACACACACACACACACACACACTCTTTTATTTTTTTTATCTTTTCATCTTTTCATTACGTCATTAAAACAGATTAGCGTTATCGTTTCCGCTCACTCACCCCTCTTTCTATATTTCCCTACTCTCTTTCTCTCTTTCTTTCTTATCACATTTTTGTGTAGCATGTCCTTTTTCCTCCCTTTCTGTATGTATAATGAAACGGAATATTCCATTATTTAGCTGCCGTGACAACACTCGTACGAAATAAGAATTCAGCGGTTAATCAACGCCAGATAATCAGGAATTACATTTTTTCCATTTCATCCTGGTTTCATTTTTAAACAGAGGGTGTTGGAAGATGATAACAGTCGTACTTTTAAGGAACATGTGTATCAATATATAGATATAATTTTCTTCATAAGATTAAATGAACATTTGTGGGATATATCACCAGCTTTCCTTTTACGAATAATGAGACAACCGCACACATTAGGGAATGCATATTAATCCCTGATAAACTAATTGGATGCAGGTTTGTCTATTAATATCACAAACTGACCCCACGAGTCGGAGAATGAAAATATCAACTGTTATGGGGAAATGCAACGAGTAATCCTGAAAGCCTAACAATACGACATCCCCACTGATCAGTGGTGGTATCAGTGGGGGGTGGGGATATGAATGTCAAAAATGAAAATGGTCACAACTGGAATTCGGATGCATTGGTGCAACACGGATTGCGAAACCATCAACCATCAATGGAGAAAGGCTTCAAAGAATTTGGCTTTAACGAAAGATGCACAATAGCTGGAACCATATTCCTCTATAGAGACATCAAGAAACTCAGTTGGGGTCCGTTCTGGAACGGATCTTGGTAACGATAATCAAACGCTAATAGACAAGGTCATGTTGAAACTGTGAGAAGCACCTAGCACTAACGAAATTGTTTGACATCAACAAGACTCCTGTACCATGTATCAAAATATAATTTGCCATCTAGCTTAGAATTAGCTTCAATACACATTGTTACGACTGCCTGAGATGATAAGGGACGATCAAACACAGGGTCACAAAGAAAAGATAAAAATAATAATAATAATAATACGACAGGTTCCCTGGCCGAAGAGTTCGATACAAAGGGGGGGGGGATATCCAGTGTTTCACTCCCCCGCTCCAAAAGGTAGAGAATACGCCAAGAAATATAGAAGCACTAACATTGACAGTGCCAAAAGACCACAGACACAGTATCATTTATATCAACAAGAAAACAAATGAAGTTTTATTAAAAGTATAAACATCAATGACTTTCAATCTTGTGAGTTAATTATGCGTATATCCGCATTCAATATTTCTTTTTTTTTTCTACTCTTAAAAGTCTCTGTAAAATTACTAGCCACTTGGCAAAAGTTCAAATAGAAAATCTTTCTTTAGTAGACGGCGCCCGATTACACTTTAGATACGTCTGTAAGAAAGACATGGAGACATGCCACATCAGCACCAACACATAGGAGTGCAGAAAACCGAGCGGCATGGCACCTACTTGTCAAACAAGGGACGAAAAGAAATGAAAAAGAGAGGAAAGAAGCTGCCACAGAAAAGACAGCCAGAATAAAGGAGAGACAACAGCAGATTCGGCAAGCATCATTGTGTTGCAAGATGGGTATATTCCTGACTTTTGTGAGCTAGGACTACTAATGGAAGGAGGAGGAAGGAATAGTGAAGGTTTAAGGAAAATAGTGATGACCCAAAACAGGATGAACGATGGTTTGACCGTAGCGTGACCCCGGACGGAGAGTTGGGTGTCAAGCGGAAGTCGGGTGTTGACCGGGGCCGGATGTCGCGTGGTGGCGTGGAGCGGCGAGGAAAGGGATTAGCCTCTTTTTGCCTGCCGCGGTCGTAGGGTACGGACCTGACCTTGGGTCCCTCATGGGATCAGAGTAATCTAGTAGTGTTCTCTCTCTCTTTCTCTCTGCCTTTCCTCCTCTCTGGTACGAGCCCACTATACGAGCACGATAATAAAGGCTGGCAGTTGTGACGACATGTTTCTCGTGTTATAATTTCTATCAACACCATTTTAGCACGGTGAATTTGGAGGACTGTGGACGAGACCCGCTACATAGTATACACCGCCGCCGCCGCCTTACGGTTATAGTTTTAGTACCAAGAAAAAAAAAGGACAACGTAACAATTGTTTGTTTTGCAGTCACAGCATCAGAGATTGCCATTCAAAAAATTGGCCTGTTCAGCTACTCACGCAGAAGCAGTTAAAAAAATGATAAAAAGATATAAAAATAAATAAAAAATGGACAACAAGCCAGCATCTTTAGCGGACGGAAGGCTGCTAACAAGTATATCTTTTTTTTTATATATCTGGCCAGTTTTCAAAACTTGGGAGAATATCGAATATTTGAATTTCATGCACGATGATGCTCCTCCACAGTAAAGATCAAAGTAGAGTGTAGCATGTTATGGATTGCTCAGCCCCCAGGATTCCCCCATAAGCATCACGAGAGGCCACCCACGGAGGTCTTACTCATGAGAGGTGCAGTTGGCACATTATATAGCCCCAGCAAATAGAGCTAAATAAATAAGGATACATTTTTAATACCTAGCCCCTTCTAATTGTTACTTTTTTAGGGGTAAAAAAGAAAATAAATTAAACAAATTTATTTCTATAACTTTAACGCCACAAGCAATTAAGAACTGATTTCAAGTTTTTGTCATATGTACAAAAAGTTTTTAGAAAAAACATATTTCTAAACACTGAAATTTAAGAATACATTTTTTAAATAATATTTTATGGAAAAAAAATCCTAAAAAAAACACAAACATTGTATTAACCTAATTCTCGAAGATTCCTTTTTAAATTGATAAATCATTTTCCTCTTATTCTATCTCTTACTCATGTTTTCTCTTTCTCACTCACTATATGGTGTTCCTATTTTTTTTGTCCGGTCATGGACCAAGTACTTTTGCTAGTTTATATATATATATATATATATATATATATATATATATATATATATATATATATATAAGGTAAAAGTATCCAATCGACTGTTAACTTGGGATGATTCTATTTGGAATCATCTATATCCTCTGTATATCCCAATACATGTGTAAATATTGGTCTGTATATAATTAATATCTTACATCAAGCTCACTTGATGATTTGAAATAATCCTTTTATAAACCTATAGCTGTGCACGGGCCTGCATAGGGTATATATATATATATATATATATATATATATATATATATATATATATATATATATATATATATTATATATATATATATATATATATATATATATATACGGTACCAAGTTTCTTGGTACAAGGCGATTCTAGGCGGGTCCTAATTCTCTACCAGTAGTTTGTTGTGGAGTTCAGGTTCCGTATGAGAGCTCAATGTTTAATTATTGTAAACAGAGCAAAGTTATTTGGGAATAAAAAGGCCTTAAATACCATGGGTATCGTGGTTATGGACCATTTCCAATCGCGAGTATGCTCACGAGCTTCTTCAGACCACTGATATATTTTATTTAGACTAAGGTCTAAATAAAATATATCAGTGGTCTGAAGAAGCTCGTGAGCATACTCGCGAATGGAAATGGTCCATAACCACGATACCCATGGTATTTAAGGCCTTTTATTCCCAAATATATATATATATATATATATATATATATATATATTTATATATATATATATATATATATATATATATATATATATATATATATATATATATATATATATATATATATATATATATATATATATATATATATATATTATATATATATATATATATATATATATATATATGAAAAGTCGATATGTGTGTGCGTGCGCGTGTATTATACAATTTAGGGCCTTGAATAAACGAGCATTTACTAAACTTTATCTGACGCAGACACGTTTATATTAAATAAGAATTTCTGATAAGTATCTATCTTGTAAGATATTTTATAGAATTCAATATAAACTGAGACAGAGACAGAGACAGAGGCAGAGACAAAGACAGAGACAGAGAGAGTGAGTTAGGAGGGGTTAGGAGAGAGAGATGGAGGTTTGTGTTAGGAAGGAATTGATGGTCGTTGAAGAACATTGGCGCCCGAGTTAGGGAAATATTAACAGAGTCAAAACAATAGTGATTAAAATTAAGAAACTGACAATCTGTGGCGACGGGGAGGGGGGCGTCGGAGAGGAGACTAAAGTAAATAAATAAATCTGAGAAACAGCCTCAAATCAGAAAATCTAATCAATTATCGATCATCTCTTTTCTATTTAATGAGAAATGTTATTGGCTTTGTAGAATAACTAATCTTCTCCGCTCTTTCAACGGACGCGCGCTTTTCTCTGTCCCCTTGCGCACCCGTCTCGGCCGTTCTCCCGGGGTTGACTGTTGATATTGCATTCAATACAGGGGCAATTGGGGTTCAACAATACTGAATAAGTAAATGTCTTGAACATCACCTTTACTGAATTGGGTATTGATCCGTTGGACAACAAGTCTCTGACCCTCAAGATTAGCTAAAAACCAATTAATTCACTGTGTAGTTGCGTATTTTATGTTTGTTTTGTTTTTTTTTTTTTTTTAGATGAGGGAGAATTTTTATTAAATGCTTTATTTTTATTATATTCTTATTCATTATATTATTTATTTACTTATTTATATTTATTTATCATTATCACTATTTTTCATTATTTTTCATTATTATTATTTGCTCCTTTTGAGTTTTCACATCAGCATTAGCTAATAGTCTTTCACTGGAGTCTAAGTGACAGTAAGTCTACTCAGGTCTCCAGGACTTTCTGGGTATTCTGGTAGATTGCAGCAGTGCAGTGTTCTGAATGGTTTCAATCCTTTCTCTGATTTCCAAACATTCCAAACCCTTTTCTAATCCTTTTGGGACTGTTCCAAGTGCACCAACAACAATTGGTATCACTTTCACTTTCATATTCCATAACTTTTTAAGTTCTCTGGCAAGGTCCAGATATTTGTCCATTTTTCATTTTCCTTTAGCTTCACCCTGTGATCTGCTGGCACTGCAAAATCCACCAGTTGACAAGTTCTTTCTTTTTTGTTTATCAACACTAGGTCTGGTCTTCTTGCTGGGATAAGGTGATCCGTTTTTATTTCTAAGTCCCAGAGAATTTTGTGCGTTTTGTTCTCAAGAACAGATTCTGGTTTATGCATATACCATTTTGTTGTATGGTCAAAATTATTTTTTTTGCATAATTCCCAGTGGATTACCTTCCCACCCCAGTCGTGTCTAGTTATTATTATTATTATCATTATTATTATTTATTATTTTTTCAAACCACCGTTAACTGATGGTTTTTCACTGGAGGCTGAGTGACAACAAGTCTCCTCAGGTCTCCAGGACTCTTATGAGTATTGCAGCCGATTGCAGCAATGCAGTCGTCTGGACGGTCTCAATTCTTCTTCTGATTTCCAGTTCCTCCAGTCTTTTTTCAGAGTTTTTTGGGACCGTTCTACAATTAGTATCATTTTGACCCTCATATTACACAGTTCTCTGGCAAGGCCCAGGTATTTGTTATCTTTTTGTTTTTCTTTCATCTTTACCTTGTGATCTGCTGGAACTGCAAAGTCTACCAGTTGACAAGTTCTCGCTCTCTCTTTTTTTTTTTTTTGGTAATCAATACTTGGTCTGGTCTCCTTGCTGGCATAAGGGGATCTGTTTTATCTGATGTCCCAATTTATCATTATAATCATATTTATCATTATTATTTATTATTAATTATTTATATTTATTCATATTTGTCTTTGATTTATTTTTTATTTATGTATTTATTTATTCTTTCTTGCTTCCTTGATTGTATTTTAATGTTGAGTAACCCAAGGCGCGAGTTGGAAGAAAGTTGTTGATAAATGAAAGAGGAAAAATATATTTGCTGACTAAATTTCAACAAACCGATTTGTATAAAGCTGGAAATATTTTCTTTTTGATATAAAATGTAAATAAAAAAATTTCAATGACAAAGTTATTGAAGGAATTGAAACGTAGACTGAAAGTTTAGATTGATACAGGCTTATTAAAATATATTTGTTATTTTTTTCTGTAAAGCGGATATTCATGAATATTTTGAACTATATTTCCGAGGCGATTTATAATACTCCCTCTCTCTTTCTCTTTCTCTTTCTCTTCTCTCTCTCTCTCTCTCTCTCTCTCTCTCTATATATATATATATATATATATATATATATATATATATATATATATATATATATATATATATTGAAAAGAGAAATAAAGGAAAGAGAGTATAGAATGGATAAAGTAGGATTATTTTAATTAATTTAACTTACACGTGTTTCGGTCAGGAGTTTATCCATGTGTACATTATTCCATCTATTATTATGTTTAAATAACAAAATGAAATGTAATAATAATAATAGAAAAAATGTACAAATGTTCCGCACACAAAGAAATATCGACCTTCCTCAGAGTAAATCTTTATTTTTTTTTAAATAAAATTCGTTTGAACGCGGAGAATTTTTGAAATGTTCGAACAAAGAACATTTTTTTAAAATCACGTGAAGAAAGTGTTCAAATGCGGTCGAGAAAGACAGTTATTATGACGTCATGTCGCATGCGACGGATTTTGAAACGGAGAGAAGATGGCTGGAACAAAGTCATGTGGAATTTTAATTTTCAAAGCATGAGGGATATTTTAAGACAAAAATAGAAATTATACGTATGTGTGATTTGTTGGTGGTTCATTTATTAATTTGTTATTAATATCATTATAGTGATTTTGTGATTAAAAATTATTGTTTAAAAAAAATTAAATTACTTTCCATATACTTAAACTCTTCCTATTTCTTTTTCACTAAAACTTAAAACCTTCTCCAGTCTATATAAAAATATATTGGTCTATTTCCTTTATTTATCTTGCCATCGTCATTATTACCCCGCCATAATAATAGTTTCTATTCACCTCCTAATGACACGAAACAGCAAGTTTGATTATGTCCCTTACATATTTTGATAACTCACTTTGACTAAAACCATAATAGTGATGAAGGGATAGTTTGCACTTCCCCGTGCTCCAGAATTGGTAATTCACCATTATATTCAGTTTAACGTCATACCCATAATACTAAGACCACCGCCTTCTAACATATATGTCATAAAAAGTTTGGGACAATTATATAGGTGCTAATGCTTGATTAGACTAGCTTATTGGGCTGGGGATTGCCTCAAGGACAATAGCAATTATTAGGTATCAAGTATCAGAGTACACCAGGGAGTAATGGTGATGAAGGGGTACTCCACACTTCCCAGAGCTCGAGAAATGAAACTGCATCATTAGATGCAGTTTACCATCATCCCCAGGACACAAAATTACTTTGAGATGAAACAAAAGATAATAAGAGAATGAGAAAAAATTGTTCAGAATAAAAAAAAGGAAAACGTGTACAATAAGAAAAAAATAAGAAGAATTATGATAAGAGAGAGAGAGGGGGGGTAATGGTATATACATATTTTTCCTAAATTCTTTTTAGAATTTTTTGGCGGGAATCGTGATCTTGTCACGTAACCAATACCTACACAGGATAACAGAAGATGATTAACTTTATTACGATCATGAAACAAGTGTCTCCTTTGCTTCTCAAGGTGTGAATTATTCGCCAGACGCTGCAGTCACGAAATGCAATCCTAATGGAAAAGATCAACTCCACCCGCGGAAGGCGTGGACAGACTTCCGGCCCGGCCATATTTAGTAGACAAGAGGGAAATTAAAATGGCGGACGTCAGAAGTCTATTACAACAAATGACGCTCAATAAAGCTTATGGCTTAAGACTATTTATTTCTGTCGTTCTACTCGTTGAGGCTGGGATAACGGTGGCGAACACACGTCATTTAGATCGATATTAGAGAAATTAAGTTTTGGTATTCGTATCATTTAGTCTTTATAATGAAATAAAATGATATGGAATTAGTTTTGTTAATGATTAAACTTTAGATATTAGAGATATCTGATCTATAGCTTTAAGAATAATTAGTTTCCGTTAAACGGCTTAAAACTCTTTTGCAGAAGTGCACATGATATAATGGATATACACACGGAAATTGGAACTGGTGTGCTGAGATCATTTCCCGTCTTTGTTCTAATGCCCAGAGAAAGACGTGAATTGAGTTTTTTTCCCCACTTGCTAGAAGTAAACTAGTAGAGAGCAATCATTAACTCTTACAGTAAAATCATTTTTGCAATTCACTTTTATAGTAAAATCATTTTCAATGTATTTTTTATTTTAAAAATATTTCGCAGTGCATTTTTATAGTAAAATCATTTTGCAATTCACTTTTATAGAAAATCATTTTCAATGTATTTTTTTATTTTTTAAAACATATTTCGCAGTGCATTTTTATAGTAAAATCATTTTGCAATTCACTTTTATAGAAAAATCATTTTCAATGTATTTTTTATTTAAAAATATTTTGTTCAATTCTTTATTCTAAAAATATTTCGCAGTGTATTTTTATAGTAAAATCATTAAGCAATTCATCTGCATCAATAACTGAGAAGAATAACTGTCTTTTTAGCTCAGTCGGTAGAGTGTTCGGCTAGAAACCACATGGTTCCTAGTTCGATTCCGGTCCTCGCCAACTCAGAGTATGAGTAGCACAGGGATCTGTGCGGTAAAGTAATTTGGCGCTCCACCTCAGATGCCAAAACAATCTCCTAGGTCTAGCGCTAGTGAAAAGGGGATAGGCTCCCTCGCTGATTGTCTGATACCGACTTTAGGCTGCCCCGAAGACTACTACTTTGTAGACATTCAAAACGTTTGCTGTGCATACTTATTGAACCCATGTTTTAACTTAACAAAAAAAGTTTGTTTCCCATGTGTAAAATCGTTGGCTCTCATTGAGAGGTGATCTCTAACAATAAACAAAAATCAGCGAGTTGTATTGCTTCAAGGGTTAACTAAACCATCATTTTCGTATTTGTTCTAATGCCAAGAGAAGGGCATGAATCCAGCTTACACATACACACCTATATACATACAGACACAAACATGCATACACACATGCACACCCATACACACACACCTATATATATACGTACATATATACATATAAATGTTAATCATTGAATTATATAATTTCACCACTAAAAATCAAAAAGTATTTTTTTCCTTTTAGATATTATAAACATATTAAAGTGTATGCACGATTCTATGCTCAATGACATATCTTTTCTGAGTTATAAAATATGTCTCTTTCATTACTCCTCTTCATTATTAATACATTCCAAGAATTTTATCCCACATCTATTTCATGCAGTGTGCAAGTCATTTTGAGAACAATTTAAACAGTTTCTTTTATCTCTTACACGGCAGAAATTGAATTATTTTCAGGGTGGATTTCAACTCGGGGAATAAAAACATCCAAAAAGGTGACATTTTGATAGCAAGGTGTTCGAGAGGCAGGAGTTGCCATTTGCTTCTCCACAAATGTTTAAAGTTGTTTTCTAGATAAAGCAGTTTTGCTGCCAAGTTTCAAGTAAGATAGTTGAGAACAATAATTCTAATAGTTCAATGTATTAAAATATAAAATCAAAAACAAAGGCTGACGACTCTAAAGAAACCGGGTGGAATCTGTGCGAAATCAAATTCCAATTCGTGACTGTACATTGGCTAGCATTTGGCTTTTTTTTTAGACCGACTTAATAATAGACATGTTTTTTGTGATTATTCCAGGTGTCACACCAGTAAATCGATATTCATTGGTTAATATGAATAAATAAACAGAAAACTGTGTTTTCAGTTAGAGTTAAAAATGAAACACAGAAAGAGAAAGAGGTCAGTTGAGAAACTTGTGGCTTAGCCCTTTCTTTATTTGTCTGGGCTACTTTATAAAATATTATCATAATGGCGATTATGTAACTCTTTGTCTGTAATCAAAATACGTCACCACTGACGGCACGATTTCTTTAGTTATTTAACAATAATCTCAACGATTATAAAATAGTTATTATCTAATCTTAATAAGCATCTCATATATCAACGATGTTTGTATTAAAGTCTAGCTGAGAAATATTTGCCATAAAACTACCCATATTATCAATACATTTCATATCCTGACTTACGAGTTATATATCTCTAAGAAATAAAGATTTACATATTATATGGTGGGAATAATTTGCATAATGATTTTAATGAAACTGGGTTTAATAAATAATTATTTGCTGTTACTGATTACTACTACTATCATGTTATTCTCAAATGTATAAAATCGATCATATACATGATTTTATATAGAATTTAATTAAAGTAACATTACAATAAGAGTAATATTTTTTATATTTGTTCTCATTTAGTTTCGTTAGTCTTTCTAATTTAATGTATTAAAATTTAGATACTTTCTTAAGTCTGACTACTACATTTAAGCAAAGTAGACAATACTACATATATCGCTTTTGGTACTGTGACCATACCCGCTACGTTACATACACGATTTAGTGCCGTGAAAAAGGCGCTACATAACAAAACTACATGAACTGAATAAATATTTTTATCACTTTTGGATTATAAAGTAACAATTTATAATATTACTAACATGGAATGTTTTCCATCATCATCATACTTCATCTTTACCATACAACCTGTAGAAATTATCCCCCAGATAACATAGAAATAATATAATACTAGAATCCCGCTGCGACGGTGAGTATTATATTATTTCTATGTTAACTAGGGTATAACTTCTACACAACCAATTAAAATAGAAAAAGAAAAACAGCCCAGAGTTGAAAGAGTTGTCCACTCTCTAATATAACACCTCACATGATGTAATGGTGTTGCATATCGTACGGGCGGAAGTAGGATATTCCGTTTAAACCGAAACAAATAAAATAAATAAATAAAATACACACATTTGCTAGTAATAAAGAATAATTCCTCTTCCATTCTCTCATTAGAGTTGACTTTTACTAACCCATTATTCAAGCCGTTCTGAACGTTTTACGAGATTAACAGCTGAATACAATTTAGATATTTTAAAGAAAGTATAAAGTTTGCCCAAATAACTTTAATTACATATGTAGAGAGAAGTATATATATATATATATATATATATATATATATATATATATATATATATATATAAAATAAAGTTAAAGCTAATGAATCAGATATACCTACTAATAGTTTCGTTTAGTAGCTCATCAGGGCAAGAATCCCCCCGTAACGAGCTACTAAACGAATGTATTAGTAGGTATATCTGACTCATTAGGTTTAACTTCATTATTTGCTATACTTAGGTATCGAGTACTTTTTACATTTTAGCTTCAGACAATCATTGCTGTTTATATATATATATATATATATATATATATACACACACTCACACACACTCACACACACAACCCTGAGGTGTGTTTCGATGTCGTTTATCGCAAAAGATTTATACACATACGCGCAACCACACACCTAAAAAATGCACAATGCTTTTTTCGATACACACATTTACACAGTCCCATACTCACACCATAAAAGAGTATATTTGACGTCATATTTCAAACCGACTATTTTCCAGCGTTCTTTTTTCAAAATTCAAATTTTAAACAGACTGATAAACAAGGACTATCACTCGCTTTTCTCGTTATTCTGTGATAAAAAATTTCTCATTAACTTCCATATACCAACAAATGCCCTGAAAATGATCTAATTAATAGATCAAAACACTGCAGCGTCGGCCAATAAACTCATCATTTAACTCATTTAAACCTGTGTTTTTTCAATCTTTCTTAATGTATATATATATATATATATATATATATATATATATATATATATATATATATATTTTTGGCCAAGAATATATATATATATATATATATATATATATATATATATATATATTCTTTTGGCCAAGTATTATAGTGTTAATCGAATATTTCGGTTAGTGCAAACCACTGGGTCTTTTCTTTTTTTTTTTTTTCTTCATTTATTCCCCAGGTGATGTTTACTAGTATATCTTTTACTAATAAACTATTTACCGTTTTTTCTTATCGCATATAATAAATATATATATATATATATATATATATATATATATATATATATATATATATAACTATATTTATATTATATTATTAATGTAATAATATATATATATATATATATATATATATATATATATATATATATATATATATATATATACTTTCTCTGGTGCGGTACCAGGTTTCTTGGTACAAGGTGATTCTATGTTGGTCCTATTCTCTACCAGTAGTTTGTTGTAGAGTTTAGGTTCCGTATGAGAGCTCAATGTTTAATTATTGTAAACAGAGCAAAGTTATTTTGTGAATAAAAAGGCCTTAAATACCATGGGTATCGTGGTTATGGACCCATATCCATAACCACGATACCCATGGTATTTAAGGCCTTTTTGTTCACAAATATATATATATATATATTATTGTATATATATATATAATATATATATATATATATATATTAGTTTTGATATAATATCTAATTTCATGGATTCTTATATCTCCTACTTTTTGTTTTCCTGTTCGGATAAACATAATCATCAGGCAGGTAGAAAGAGTTTGAATAATTAGAAAACTTTATTAAAATATGGTCAAAAGATGATTGTCTGTTGGTAATATGAAATTGCGTAACTGTATACACGGACAATCTGGTTATTTCCCTCTGAAAAATCGGTTAACATGTAAGCACGAATGCGTCTATTCGGTGCATATGCGTGCTAATACACACGCCCACATAAATACATATAAAATGCACAATCCATTTTTACCATACTTTTTTGATTTTTTTAAAAATTCTCAAAATCTGTTTTTTCCTGCCTTATAATTGGTTTGTTTAAACGATCATCAAACCAATAGGGAACAGATAAGCATTTAAGCAATTAAATATAAATACCAAAGCTAATGTATATTATTTATTTAATATTATTATTGCTCTATCAGTTATATTGATCAGGCTCCTAATAATACAGTATATATTGGCATACTATTGTCTCATCATAGTGTTAACCGTACACCATAATATATATTTTTTCTATAAAAAAAAAATGAAAAAAAAAAGAAAAAAAAAGAAAAGAAAAGAAAAGCTAAGAACATGAATTTTTCTATGGGACCGTTTTTATTTTGAATTCAACATGGCTACATTGTTGCAATATTCACCGGAAGATAAACAGACAATATTGGATACATATTCAAGCAAACATTCGTTCTCAACAGATATTTAAAAAAATAAGAAATTACAGTTATTCGCCCATTTCATTCATAACATAAAGAAAAAAGAAAGGAGGAAAAAGAAAAAAAAAAAAGAAAAAAATATAACCACACAAAAAAAAAATTAAGCACGTACATTTCTGATATTCATCTCTGAAGATAAAGTTTCTGCTTTGAAATCGATAAGACAAAAATAACATCTTTTTTGTTTTTATTTTTATACGCATTGTAATTGCCTTCAAATCATTAATATATTATAACATACTTAACAATGCTTCAAGCAAATTACCAATTACTTTATATATATATATTTATATATATATATATATAATAATTATATATATATGTGTGTGTGTGTGTGTGTATATAATATATATATATATATATATATATATATACGTATTATTTTGAAACTTGGAAAATGTATGACTACCTCTAAGATTATTATACTTTTTTTTCATATTGAACTATTTGCTATACCTCTTAAGTAAACATATCAAACATTGTAATAATTAAATTATCATACTATTGGAAATCTACAGGCCCTGCTATTATCATATAATTTGTTTGCACAGTTATATTGTTTAAAGTATCTGACTGCATCTTCAATTAAATATTCTTAATACAAATAAGTAATCCTATTGACTATAACGATACACAGTTATGTTTGAAAACACCTAACATTTATTATCGCTGTTTTCGACACCACGACAGCCTCAATTTCAGCGTATTTCTTTGGCTAACCATTGAGAACCTACCGTTCATTCAAAGAAATCAACGGAGTGGAGCAAAAAATCTCTCAGACCTTTTTGGATTGTACAGTGCGTTTTCGTATATTAGATTGGAGGAGAAGAAAAAAAAATCTTGCGCATTTTCGTTTGGCTTAGCCTCTGACATTTTGATGTCGACCGGTGCGATTTTTTGGCTCAGAAAAGGTTACGTGTCCTCGCCGTTAGTTACATCTGAAACTTTTGATAGCTTTGATAAATGTATCAATTTAGTAACTCCAGTGACCTTTGCCGGAACTTGCAAATTCAGAAGAATTTAACTTTATCCAACATTTGTTTTTTTCATTTCAAAGAAATTACTTCACTCTGACTTATACATAAGAAAACGATTTTCCTTTTATTAATAAAATATAAACACTAGAAGAAATCCTCGTTGTATCACAGCATATACGTTCTAATTCATAGCGCAGACCATAGACATTCAGAAATAGACCTGATCGGAAATTACAAATTCAAACGCAGATTATTGAGACCCTTTATTTCAGAAACAGTTGAAAATTTTTCATTCAAACTTGTTTCAAAATATTAAATGAAGTGATTTATGAGTGGAAATTATGCAGTGTAAGTTCAGTTGCACCACACAGAAGACAGTTCAAAATGTGGGAGGTACTTATCGCTCCTGCAAATATCCAGTGCTTTACCCTCACCACCAGATGAAGTTTAACGCCATAACTAGGACACTTCTCTTTTTGGAGGGAAGGGATTCTTATCTTTCTGTAGGATATACAGAGGGCGTATTTAAATAATCACAGAATGTGTGGTATTTTTTGCCTTCAGAATTAATGTTGACAAAGCTACGCTATATATCGAGGCAAAATATCAATTGAATTTAGTTGTTGTGTTGTTCTATCCATTTTTTCCTCAATTTCCGACCATATATATATATATATATATATATTACGGATTTTTGCCAATCTACGAAGCAAATAAATTTACTTCTGGGTTAATAAAATCGAGTTAAAAAGTGCTCAATAAAAAGAGCTAAATATACGTTTTTTTAAAAGCGAATGTTATGTAGGCATTTAAATAAACAAAGACTGAGCCAGGTAGGTTCTGGAATTACGTAGGGTGGTACACACACGTACGTGAGAATGGATACAGCCGGGATATCAATAAGAGTGGATGACTGGAAGAGGTGATTATTCCCTGAAGAATTGCTCCGGCAAGAAACTGCAGTTGGAATTTTAAAACATTCGCTTTAAAAAAGCGTATATATATATATATATATATATATATATATATATGGTTCACCGAACACTCAGTCTGTAATTCTGCCTCGCGTTACTGACAAACCTCTGTAATATTGGCCACGTATTGGTAGATCAAGTGTGTCATATTGCAGAAAACAAAGGAAGCGCGTGGGGTAATGGTTAAAGTCATGGGAATCGCCCTGAGTTCAAATCCTTGACGTGGTAATTGCATTTCACTTAGCGCTAATACCCTTGGGAAAGGTATGAATCCCACTCTCCCTCCAGCTATGGGTAAATAGTAGGGCAGACTTGGCTCTTTAACCGTGGTTAGGCAACCGGTCTAGGAGAGAAAAAAACTCTGAATTCAAACCTGTTGAACTCCGCTTAAGAAATTGACCATGTGTTCACATCCTGCTCGTTCGGAGGAGTTGGTAAATATATATATATATATATATAATATATATATATATATATATATATTACAACATTATATATATATACCAACTTGGTATATATATATATATATATATATATATATATATATATATATATATATAAAATTGACTCTCCCGTCGATTTTCGACGTGAGGGTTCATACACACAATGAAATCCCACACAGGGATTTGTTTATAGTGGTGAAGGCTTGTGTTGGGACCATCCACACTTTTTGCACAGTCGATAGGAAAGAATTGGTGTATCAAGGGTTGCCACAATCCAATCAACGACCGACCTCAGAAATTTTGAATTCAGAGTTATCCCTCTCCTAGACTGGCTACCTACCCAAAGCTGAAGGGCCCAGTCTGCCCTACTATTTAACCCATAGCTATATATATATATGTGTGTGTGTTCGCGTGTGTGTGTGTGTGTGTGGTTCACCGAACACTCAGCCTGTAATTCTGACTCGTGTTACGGACACTTTAAATGCTGACCTCTGATTGGTAGATCAAGTGTGCCATATTGCAGAAAATATGTTGAACTATGTCAACTCGCACCTAAGGAAGCGTTTGCATACGACGCATCAAAATACCTTTGGTTTCCTCCGTGCAACACTCGTCAAGGTAAGTGTCTGTCTACCTATTGTTAATACCCCCGGCTCAATGTCTGACTGAGCTTGGCACCACACTCTCCTGTGTTTCTATTGCCATGACGGTTTCAACAAGTTTGATATCCGATATCGAACTCTCTTGACATTGTGTGATCGATGATTCTCCCATAAACATTTGACTTAATTAATTAAATCTACCTCCCCTTCCATTTCATCCCCCCTCTCTCTCTCTCTCTCTCTCTCTCTCTCTCTCTCTCTCTCTCTCTCTCTCTCTCTCTCTCTCTCTCTCTCTCTCTCTCTCTCTCTTTCTCTCTGCCGACCCTCCCTCTCGGTAATTGATCACCGCTGATGCCACTCAAAGTTGGCTTGACGTTAAGCAAATAAAATTATCTGCTTGAACAAGTTGTGCGAATCTGTCAAGTCGACAGGTTCACTTCTTTAAAATATATCGGACAATAGAAACCGCAAAGCTAATGGTGATGAATTCTACCGTGCCGCCGCGCAGCCGTTTCTAGGTGATAAGTGAATGGTTTGTTCGCTTAACACCGAACTCTTGATTAGAAATTTTTGCTTTAAATTTCAAAGTATATAACTGACAACAATTGTTATATAAAAAAGAAATCTAACAAATAAAAAAGACAGTGAATTATATATAATAATCCTCTCTCTCTCTCCCCCTCTCTCTCTCTCTCTCTTTCTCTCTCTCTCTCTTTCTCTCTCTCTCTGTCTCTCTCTCTCTATATATATATATTACAATATATATATATATATATATTAAAGGATATGAAAAACACACAATGCTGTTAAAATGAAAATATTTTATAGCATATTCATTTTCATTTAAACAGCATTGTGTATTTTTATATCCTATTATCTATACTTATACCGTCGGATTCATTTTCTTACTCTTAACTTATATATATATATATATTATATATATATATATATGTGTGTGTGTGTGTGTGTGTGTGTGCGTGTGTGTGTGTGTGTGTGTGTGTGTTTCAACTGATACTCCCACGTTTGCGCTGAAGTAGCATTAGAAGTTTATTAAAAGAGTGCTCAATATATTTTGTAAACTATAGGGCATTGATAGTCGTAGAATAAGTTTTTCTTTCGAGCACGTTTTCGATGCTACTGAACACCGCAACCGTGGAAGAAAGAATTTCTACAAATATTAGTAAATATCGATATATAATACTCCTATCTCTCTTTCCGTCTCTTATATATATATATATATATATATATATATATATATATATATATAGAGAGAGAGAGAGAGAGAGAGAGAGAGAGAGAGGGAGGGAGGAGGGGGAGAGAGAAACTAGACAGACAGACAGAAGAAAGACAGACAGAGGGCTATTTAGCTCAGTCGGTAGAGAACTTTTTTAGTAATCGCAAGTCCCTGGTTCGATACCAACTCAGCGTATCAGTAGCACAGGGATGTGTGCTGTAAAGTGAGGATCTAGTGCTAGACGCATAAACAATCTCCTCGGTTCAGCGCTAATGAGAAGGGGATAGACCCCCTCGCTGTCTGGCAATCCCATCGATTTTACTTATACACACACACACACACAGACGCATATATATATATATATATTTCAGCTGGTACACACGCATGTAGTAGCATTAGGAATCCATACACAGCTCAATATATACCGTAAAATATAGCCTATCAATACTTGTAGAAAAGCCTTTTCTCTCTAGCACGGTTTCGGTGCTCCTGAAGAACACTGAAACCATGTTAGAGAGAAAAACTTTTTCTTACAAGTTTATATATATATATATATATATATATATATATATATATATATATATATGTGTGTGTGTGTGTGTGTGTGTGTGTGTGGTATCACCCATAAAAATATATACCACCAACTATAAAATATTAGCATAAACCAAACATACTACTATGTTATTATTCCAAGAGACAGTTTATAGAATCAAAACAGATAGTATTAAAAAAATTATTCCGGAACAATATTACATAGTAATTTCCAGAGTGCGTGGAATTTTACAGAATGATCATGCAAACTTAGTTTGGCACAAGGCTCATGTATTTAAGGCATTCCATGACCATTCTGTTTATTTTCACGCTCACAGGCCAGAAACTGTCAGTAACCACGTGCTGTTGACTCAATGTCCACGTTACCTTAACTTAGATATAAATGCTCTACCGACGATATTGAAAACTGTTTACTTATAAATAAAGAATCCATATTATCTATCTATCTATTTCTCTCTCTCTCTCTCTCTCTCTATATATATATATATATATATATTATATATATATATATATAAGTAAGTCGTCGGGGCGGCCTAAAGTCGGTATCAGCTAGTCAATCCCCTTTTCAATAGCGCTAGACCAAGGAGATTGTTTTGGCATCTGAGGTGGAGCGCCACACCTACCATCAGCTCCTTACTTTACCACACAGATCCATGTGCTACTCATACGCTGAGTTGGCGAGGACCGGTATCGAACTAGGAACCTCGTGGTTTCTAGCCGAACGCTCTACCGACTGAGCTAACCCGGCCCCTTATAAATATATATAAGCTATTGTACATATACATTGTTTGAGATAATATGCATACGCAGACAGGCATTTAGAAAAAAAAATTTTCTCAATACATTTAATGTTCGAGTGTTAGTAAGAAGGAAGTAAATTTTAATATACGAAAGCAATGCAGGTAAAGTGTCACCCACGTAAATAATACAAAGTACATTCTTATTTCTTCAAAATGTATGCTTTTATGAAAAGATATATTCTCTTTCGATATTTTCACTTTGGAAGAAAAAATAATTTCTTTCTTATATTTGTTACTACGTTAAAAAGAGTGAAATTCTTCAACTTTTTTATTACTATTGAATACGACACAAATCCTTTTTGACTATGAAATTCTTTAGAGAATTTCGATAAAAGCAATTGTATCCTCTGGACAAGAAAAGTTATTGTTATTATTATCAGTATTATTATTAGGTTTTCACACCTGCCGTAGCCGGTGGTTCACTGGAGGCTGAGCGACAGCAAATCTCCTCAGGTCGCCAGGACTCTTCTGAGTGTTCTAGCCAAGTGTATTGGGACCGTTCCAAGTGCACCAACTACAACTGGTATCATTTTCACTCTCATATTCCACACCTTTGTCAATTCTCTGGCAAGGTCCAGGTATTTATCCATCTTTTCATTTACCTTCATCTTCGCCCTGTGACTGCTGAGCCGGGAAAGTCAACCAGTTGACACGTTCTCTTTTCTTTTTTTTTCTTTCTTTTTTTTTTTTTTTTTTTTTTTTTTGTTAACCAACTCATTGGCTGGTCTCTGGATGGCATAGACTGATCCGTCTTTGTCTCAAAGTCCAAATATTTTTATGCGTTTCGTTCTTAAGAACAGATTCTGGTTTAATGCATATACCATTAGTTGTATGGTCATTTTTTTTTCATAATTCCCAGTGGATTACCTTCCCAACCACTCGTGCCTAGCTTTGTATTCCCATTGTTCTAGTTTGCTGCATTTACTTAATACATGGTTTACAGTTTCATATCTGTCAGCGCATGTTTACATTATTATCGTTGCGTTTTATCAATTTTTGCTTCGATATAATTTGTTCTTATGGCATTATTTTGTGCAGCAATTTTAGTGATTCAATTTCTCTCTTGAGGTTTCCTCTTCTTAACCATGTCAAGTCTTTTTATATGCAACCTCTACGATTTGTCATTTGAGTGTCCATATAATTGTTTTGTTTTTTTTTCATCTATGTTTTCCAGTTTTCGTTGTTTCTCTGTTTGTCCATATATTACATCTACATTATTATTATATCATACTCGTGTTCTTTAAAAGGACGACCATCATCATCTTGCTACACTCTCTGGTTAAATGAGACCATCCAAAGAAAGTAAAAGAGTGAGAGAGAGTTAAATCAAGATTGTTTTACTTTTTACTCATTGAACTCTTTCACAATAGCTTTTAAGTAGCATATAAAATTAATAAGTAATTATTAGATTATCATACTGGTCCTGCTAGTAAAGATGATTTGATGACGATAATATGCAAGTTATTTCCTATTCACCAATTACATCCAATTATTCGTATTCATACTTATCAATATCTTTTTAGTGTAATGGAGATTATTTAACTGTCTGTCCGTAACCAAAACTACGTCATACATGACGTCACAATTTCTTTAGCAATTTAAGTTATATTCACAATTATTATGAAATAATCATTATCTAATCTTAATTAGGATCTTATTTATTAACGATGTCTCTATTAAAGTCTAGCTGAGTTAGATTTGCCCCCAAACTGCCAATATTATTATACATTTAAAATCCTGAAATATATTATATAATCTCTAAGAAATAAAGATTTACTTAGTATATGGTGGAAATAATTTGTATAATGATTTTAATAAAACTAGGTTAACGAATAATTATTTGCTGTTACTTATTTGTAATACAATCATGTTATTCTCAAACGTATTAAACCCAATCATATGTATAATTCGCTCTATATATTTACCAACCCCTCCGCACGAGCAGGATGCGACACAATGTCGTCTTAAGCGGAGTTAAAAAGGTTTGAATTCAGAGTTTTCCTTCTCCTAAACTGGTTACCTAGCCATGGTTAAAGAGTCCAGTTTGACCATCTATTTACCCATAGCTGGAGGGGGAATTGGATTCATACCTTTCCCAAGGGTATTAGCGCCATGTGAAATTCCAACAGCTTCGTCCAGGAATTGAACTCGCGTTAACGAGTCCATTCCCTACGACTCTAAGCATTAGACCACGCGGCTCCATGTGTAATTCTATATATAAATCAATTAAAATAACATTAAAATAAGAGTAATATTTTTTATATTCGTTCTTATTCAGGTTCGTTAGTCTCTACAATTTAATATATTTTATTACATTAAAACTTAAATAATTGCGCCCAGGGTGTTTATACTTTTGCTAGTTTATACAAAATGTTAAAAATGTTATTTTATTTTTCATAACATAACTAGACGTCAACTTATTACTCTAGTTACCGTGGTCTATTATTTAGGATTGAATTAGTTATAAGCAACAACGTGTGACCTTTTAATTATTACTGAATACCGATGATAAGTAATAAATATAAGTAAAAGATACAATTTAACATTTGAAGAACTACATTTGAACTTTTCATTCGGCTCTTCTAATAAATAAAAGTAAATAAATTAGTTTTAACATTTAGTTTTCATTATGCGTTTTTATTCTTAAACATTTGAAACAAATGACAATGGAAAGGGAAATAAAAAACGAAATAAAATATAATGTGTTCAACACAAAATGAGGAAATGATATGCAAAATATCTTATGAATAAAAGAACAAGGAAACATTTAAAAAAAAACTTCATTATGTATCAATTATGCTTATGGATACCTCTTATATCACGCGCGTACACACACACTCACATACATTGTATATATATATATATATATATATATATATATATATATATATATATATATATAAAAGTATATGAAAACACACAATGCTGATAAAATGAAAATATTTATATCTCTTCATAGCTAATATTGAACAATATTTCGATTTATAAAAATCATCTTCAGAGCTTGTTTTTAATCCGGACTCATCGAGAGAGAAACAGAAAATAATTTAAATTCAAATCAAAAGACATCGATGTTACCAAAAAGCGTGCAAGTCATGCGATCGTTTCGTCATTAGCACATCCACTACGCGTTTCTAAGCCAACGACATAATTGTATATCTTTAGTGTAACAGTTTTTTGAAAGAAGAAGACATATTTCAAATTCAAAAATAACAAATTCTTATTTGAAACAGGAAGAGTTTTAACCCGTTCATGGTCAGCCCACAACGGATTTTTTCAGAAAAGAAAGATTTTTTCAACTATTCTTAAAAAAACAACTTTTTAATGTAAAAAATATGAATGGTGTAAGAGTTTATTGGGATAATGTGAAATCTAAATTTGTTAGGAAGTATATATATATATATATATATATATATATATATATATATATATATATATATATATATATATTGGAGGATATGTGCTTAATTGAAGACATACCTAATTTTGAAAATTAATTAGTTAATAATTAATGAATTTTAGGCGGGCATATATGTTTAAATGTAAGGCTAAATAAATCGAGAAAATGTCAATCCCTGAATGTACATTTCGACCTATTAGGTATCATCAGCAAGTTATAGACATGGCCAGCTGGAGTAGTTTTTAGAATCTCCGCTAGTCAGCTTGGCAGTCGAGGTTTCGAGTCACACACGAAGCAGTCTCCCATGTCTATAACCTTGCTGATGAGACCTAATAGGTCGAAATGTATATTCAGGGATTGACATTTTCTCGATTTGTTTAGCCTTACATTTGAACATATATGCTCGCCTAAAATTTATTAATTATTAACTAATTGATTTTCAAAATTAGGTATGACTTCAATTAAGTAGGAGAGAATTCTGTTTGTTCTTAAATGAATTTTTTTTATAAATGCCAGCTGCTGATTTTGGTAAAGTCCATAAATATAAGTGGCAATTTTGAGTAATACCTGAATGAAAATTTTCATTGTTAAGAAAAAAAAATGTTGAACCTTTGTAACCGACCCTTAGAAATAAATATGTAAATGTACCTGGGATTGATAGGGTCAGAGAGCAAAATAATGAAGGAAAGAAAGAAGGAAAGATATAACGAGGGGAATGTATATATATATATAAATTCGAAGTTCCGGTAAAGCTTCCGGTTTAGCAAGAAGGTTCCAGACTTCGAAGAGAAGGAAACCGATTTCGAAGAGAAGGTTCCCGAGTTTGATAAATTTCCCGAATCCGACAAGAAACACCTGAAGAAGGCCAGAAGAAACACCGGACGAATTGATGTGTATATAACAATTAAGATGAGAACAACAGTCCGAAAAATCAAAATAATACGAATTAAGTTGCATCTCAATAATGAATATTTGCATTGTTATGTAAATGAAAAAATATGTTGAACCGTTGTAACTGACCCTTAGAAATAAGTATGCAAATGTACGTGGGGTTGATTGCGTAGGAGACAGAGAGCGAAACAAAGAATGAAAGAAAGAAAAAGTTATAACGAGAAGGAAAATAGATATAAATTTGTCTTTGTGTGTAAATTCAATTTAATATTATAAGACAGTTAACTCTAACTGCTTAGGGTAGAGTGAACAGGCAGACTGAAGGAGATAGTCGAGTTGCTTAAGGCGATAGGCGTCATGGATTTAGCCTAACATGATTTTAAGCTCACTAGAATAGATCGAATCAGTTTGCAAAATAAGATTATCAAGGACAAAGGTTAGCGAAAGTTATAATGTCCCTTGACCACCATGCCGCACTCTCCGTAAATTAGTCAAGACAGAGGAAAATAAAAATAAAGTAGTCACCATTCTGATTTACTAGTTTAGCAAGACTTACCTAAAATTGAATTCAATAAAAACAGAAAGTGCTTCTGTCAGAACAACAACACCAGAAGAAAACACAAACAACAAAAACGACAACAATGACATCAACAACAAGATACTACTAATAATGATAATGATATTAACTACTACTACTACTACTAATAATAATAATAATAATAATAATAATAATAATAATACAAAACTAGACACGACTGGGTTGGGAAGGTGATCCACTGGGAGTTATGCAAAAAATTAAATTTTGACCATACAACAAAATGGTATATGCATAAACCAGAATCTGTTCTTGAGAACGAAACGCACAAAATTCTCTGGGACTTTGAAATAAAAACGGATCACCTTATCCCAGCAAGAAGACCAGATCTAGTGTTGATAAACAAAAAAGAAAGAACTCGTCAACTGGTGAATTTTGCAGTGCCAGCAGATCACAGGGTGAAGCTAAACGAAAATGAAAAAATGGACAAATATCTGGATCTTGCCAGAGAACTGAAAAAGTTATGGAACATGAAAGTGAAAGTTATACCAATTGTAGTTGGAATAGTCCTAAAAGGATTAGAAACGGGTTTGGAAAGTTTGGAAATCAGAGGAAGGATTGAAACCATTTAGAACACTGCACTGCTGCAATCTGCCAGAATACTCAGAAGAGTCATGGAGACCTGAGGAGACTTGCTGTCACTCAGACTCCAGTGAAAGACCATCAGCTAATGCTGATGTAAAAACTCAAAAGGAGTAATAATAATAATAATAATAATAATAATAATAATAATAATATAATAATAATAATAGCAAGAATGATCTTGAATAAAAAAGATATTTCTTTGGAAAGGAAAATCAAGGAATACATGACCACGAGGAAACACCTTCACAAAGTAAAACACAACAAACCTACAATTTAAAACCTAGCGATACAACACCGGAACTAACACAAGAACAAAGAAATGATATAGAGTTGATAAAACAAATCATGACTGATAAGAAAATTACATTAACATCACTAAGAAACATAGAATGGAAAAAAATCTAGATAGAAACGGAAAATATCAACAAATTATTAGTGAACATCCCAACAGACAACATCACTGACCAAAATAACCTTATTTATGCAGGAGCAAAATTATTCTGGTAGATTTGGTGTCCCCCTAAGCAAAACAAATAGAAACACAAAAAGTGGGTGGGAGATAGACTAGAAGGACAAAAAAAATCTGCAAAAACAAACAAAAATATTAAAGAAAAACACTAATGCACATTTAACTAAAAAAGCAAACTATAAAAATGGGAAGGCAAAGCTAGGCACGACTGGGTTGGGAAGGTAATCCACTGGGAATTATGCAAAAAATTAAATTTTGACCATACAACAAAATGGTATATGCATAAACCAGAATCTGTTCTTAAGAATGAAACGCATACAATTATTTGGGACTTTGAAATAAAGACTGATCACCCTATCCCAGCTAGGCGTCCAGACCTAGTGTTGATTAGCACCAAAAAGAGAACGTTTCAACCCGAGGACTTTGTGGTTCCAGCAGATCACAGTGTGAAGCTAAAGGAAAATTAAAAGATGGATAAATACCTGGAGCTTGCCAGAGAATTGAAAAAGCTGTGAAATATGAGGGTGAAAGTGATACCAATTGTAGTTGGTGCACTTGGAACGGTCCCAATAAACCTGGAAAAAGACTGGAGGATCTGGGAATCAGAAGAAGAATTGAGACCATCAAGACTACTACACTGCTGCAATCGGCTAGAATACTCAGAAGAGTCCAAGACACCTCAGGAAACTTCTTGTAACTCAGACACCAGCGAAAGACCATTAGCTTACGCTGGTGTGAAGAACTCTATAAATAATAATAATAATAATAATAATAATAATAATAATAATAATAATAATAATAATAATAATGGAAGTTGTTTATTTCATTTTATTCGATCCTAATTTATGGGTTATTGAAAATTCGTGTGTCTATATTTTTTTAAATCTACGTGCAGATATTTTCTATTAGAATTCTCATCTTAACTTTTAATTCCACACTCACCTTGCAATTTGAATTGTTTAAGAAAACGTAAGTGAAAATATATATTACAACATAATACAATGTTTTACGTTATATACCATTCTTATTCTCCTGTTATGCATAAATTCTTTGACGTCTTGCGAATATTCACTAGACAAAAAGAAAGAAAAAACATAATCTTTATAAGATATTTTGCAACCATATTTCCTTTTTTTCTGTGAGAAAAACTTTGATTTTATTATAGCGATCTGCTAATCTCGAGTGATATCGACTATAAAAAAGTCGACTTTGTCGTAAAATTATTCATCTTTCAGCTTCAATATCTCCTGCTGTGAGACCTTGTTCCATTTTATTGCTGCAAGTTACTATAATTTAGTTACTGTAAACAGAAAATGACATCTCGTCTTTCTTTCAAAGGAACGTAACATCAAAAGGAAGAAATAGTAAGAAAATTTAAGATTATGATAAAACAAATCAAGAGGTTTTTTATTGCTGTGAGATGAAAACAAAGAAATGTTCAAATATTTGTGATATTCTCTATTTGATAGCAACAGAAAGAGACCACAGCAATTGTGTGGAGAGCAAATATATGTTTTATAGTTTGGATCCTTTTATGAAATGAATTAATGAGTGATTTGAAATATTGTTCGTAATGAAATAAAGAAAATGTCTGCTAAAAAGAAAGGTTTCTTGTGTAAGTAAGATGCTTTCGTTATTCTTGATTCTGGTCGAAGCAGATTGAATAAAAAAAAATCTAAGCTAAGAGATTTTTGAAGTGCTAAGAAGCTATACATTTCCGACACTCGAAAATGTATTTGTAGCGTTGCGGGTCTATTTGAAAGGAGTGATGGCGTGTTAATAGTAAACGTAATATACTTATCCCCTACTATCCTGTTCTCCTGGTTGGCATACGATTCTTGGGCTGGATGCCAATATCACTGTTTGAGTCTGGAACAAATTGGGATTCGCTTGAGGATATATTGTCTTGCACCGCTCATAGTTTTTATATAACAACACAAGACGTTTTTGTTTTTTCTTATGAGCTGATTTATTTCATCCCAAGTCAAAATGCCATGGGGAACAGACACACTTGCGTCTGCTCCCTTCCACAGCTTTGTCTAAACTGACATTCATTATCTCCTCTCACTGCCTTTCTTCCACTCCTCTCCAATTGGCATCTCTCGACCAAACTAAATCTAAATAATCTATTGTGCAAATTGTTTATGGTAAAACTATTCACATCTTCGGTATGAGAAATAGTGAGACAGGTGAAAAAAATAGTTGGAACTTGTTTTAATCGTTGCATATAACTTGTTACTTGCATTATGAACCAACATTGAGGTGAAACATATTTTTTTAGTACAAAATATACGACGTACTTTACTAATGTGGAAAGCGAGAAAAAAAGGAAAAATCAATGTATATAAACATATATTCATAGAAAGAGGATAAGTGGAGGGAATGTATATATAAATGCATATTTATAGAAATAGTATAAAACGAAGAACTCTCTTCTTGACTTCCTCTCACCCTATCTCTCTATCACACACACACACACACACACACGGACATGCACACACAGATAATATGCATATACATAAATATATACACATATAAAAGGTATGACAAAAATTATCGAGATCATTGTATTCCATAATTTGAATGAAGACATCAGGGCAACTGGTTAAGATATATAATTAAGTGAATATATCTAGACGTCTAGACATCCGAGGACTTTGCCACGGGTATGGTATTTGTTTACTTGAAACGCACATAATAAAATAATTTATTGATTTTCTAAAATCTGGGCAATAAATTATGGAATTACTCAGGTGGTGAATGACATAGGAAAGGTTTATTAATATGTTTAAACTTAGAGCTTATTTGGCTTTGTTTTTCATGAAGTTATTGCTTTCAACATATTTCAGGATAGATATTTTTGTTACAGACTTATTCTGCTGCTATTATTTCCTGAATATTTCTGTAAATGGTTAGACATTTTTCATACTATCCCTTTTTAATTTGGAAGATTTGCCTGTTTTGTCACTTATCTGACACACAGACACACACACACACACACACACACACACACATATAATATATATATATATATATATATATATATATATATATGCCAACGCATCAGCACGCGTAAGATTTGACACAAGGTCAATTTCTTAAGAGGCGTTTAACAGGTGCGAAGTCAGAGTTTTCATTCTCTTTGACTGATTACCTAGTCAATATTAAAGAGCCCAGCCTGCTCTACTATTTACCCATAGCTGGAGTGAGACTAGTTGGATGCATATTTTTGCAAGGGTATTAGCGCTAATTAAATGCAAACAGTCCATCCAGGATTTGAACTCGGGTCGACGTGTCTATCTCCTACGACACTTACCATGACACTACGCCTCTATATTTTATCTGTCATGGGTTTAGACAATAAAGGCGCGTGGTCTAATTGTTAGAATCGTAAAAAATGGACTAGTTTACACGTGTTCAATTACTGGTCGAAACTTTTTGAATTTGACATGGCGGTAATACCCGTGGGAAAGGTATGAACCCAATTCTTCCTCCAGCTATGGGTAAATAGCTGGGCTCTTTAACTATGGCATGGTAACCAGTCTAGTAGAAGGAAATCCCTTATTTCCAACGTGTTAAACTCCGCTTAAGAAATTGACCTTGTGTCGCATCTTACTCGTGTGGAGGTGTTGGTAAACAGATATATGTTTAGATAATGGAGTATAGTTGGCGTATTGTCTGTTACTGCTGTAAATCGTGTATCAGGTAATAGAAATAAATAAATATAAATAAGAAATAATAGAAAGAAACACAACGACTATTAAACATAGGGAAAAAAGTTTAACTAAGCAAAGATTCAAGATGAACAGATTAATTATCCATTGTTTGGTTGAATTAACAAATCCACTAGGATCTCATTGTTTCTAATTTTCGTGCTTTCGTCAGACATTAAGATGAGTTTATTGTTACACCATCTATTCTACAATTTATGTAAGTTATATATATATATATATATATATATATATATATATATATGTGTGTGTGTGTGTGTGTGTATATATATATATATATATATATATATATATATATATACATAAAACATGGTTTCGCAGCATATAACGTTACACATTCAACGACAGAGTGACCACAGCTGATCTTTCCACAAAATGCAAAATGAGTGGAATTGAGGCCTTCCTGATACAGTCCTAATTGCGTGTGGACTGGTCACGTTTTAAGAATGACAGCCAACTGAATGGACAGCTTGAGTAAGGGAAAAGGAATGTTGGGCGGCCATGGCTTAGGTACAAGGACCAACTGAAAACCAACCTTTTACCAGTAAATATACAGCAAAGCAACTTCGAGAAAATTACTACTAACCGGGACCAATGGAGATTATCATGTCAAAAAGGCGTACGAAATATTTCGTCCAGCATTATTGATCTTCTGTAAATAGCAAGGCAATGAAGAAAGGACATTTTTAATACCCAGCGCACTCAGCCTCATCACGATGATGTGTAATTTGTCAGCAAGCTATTGTTTAAGCGGGTATTGCGGAGAAATTGACCCATCTTTTATACCCAAGTGCTTCTGACTATTTCGCCGGTCGTCATCAGGGGTTTGTTGATTGTAGTTTTGTAGTTTTGGGTTTTATTTATTTATGTTTATTCATCCATTTATTTCTTCGTTGCTCATTCAATTCGGAGAGTCTATTTCATGATTTATTTATTTTTGAGGGTTGCTAAGATTAGAATGTTAGTTATTAAAGATTTTTAGTACATTATTGCCGGTGTTAGATGCTATTTTATTTATGTTAGGTTTGTTATTTTTGACGCAAATAGCCACAAGAATTTGCAGGCATGTTTTACTGTTAATTTTATGTTTTTTTTTTCGATGAGAATTTTCCGTACGTTGGAGGATGTGAGTTTGTCAGTATGTTTTGTAATTAGATGTTTTATGGCGCTAGAGTCATATAAGTGGTTTGTAAGACGACGTGAGAGTGTGATTGTAGTGTAGCCAATGAAGATATTGATTTTTAATTTGTTTTCCGAAAGGCACTTTCGAAATGGGCAACCAAATCTATAAATTACGTGGCTTTGGTTTATGAAAAGTTTGCCCTCCGATCAATCGGCTGGTCACGTCAAGCCCTAGCACTTATATGATTGCCCCAACCTTATTGCCCTTATGGCAAGCCCCATCCCCTTTTTATCATATGGGTGCAAGAAGGCGGTGACCGAGGGTTTACATGTCCTGGGAATGCCATTAAACTCTATCTGATGGTGAGGTTCCAGTTTAGAGGTTCGAGGAATGTGGAGCACCCGGTCATCACCATTGATCCCTGGTCCACTCTGACCCGGAGTGGTAGTACCTGTTAGGGTCCCATCTATGGGTGAAATAGAAAAACATGAGTTGATAAACAAAATTTGTTATCCATTAAGAATGAATCTATTTCAAAACTTTGATCCACTGAGATTGATATGCCGTAAAACAAAACAAACCAAACCTAGGAAGAATTTTTGTTATTTTTGTCGATGGGTTTTGCCCATGTATACAAAATTTATCCACCCCTCTGCGCGAGCAGATTGTGACACAAGGTAAATTTACTAAGCGGAGTTTAACAGTTTTTTATTCTGAGTCTCCCTTCTCCTAGACTGGTTCCTAACTAAGGTCTAAGAGCCAACTCCGCTCTTCTATTTACCCATATTTGGAGGGAGAATAGTTGGATTTATACCTTTCCGAAGGGCATTAGAACTATGTAAAATGTAAACAGCCTCATCCAGGATTTGAACTCGCATCGACGAGACCATTTCCTACGACTCTAAATATTACAACAAGCGCCTCCATTTATATAGTAATTCTCAGTTGTTAACTTCCGGTGATTTCTCTTGCTTCCGCTATCTTAAATGTAAATGTAAAAATATTTAAATTTAAATGTTTTTTCGGAGTTTTTTTTTTATAAAGAGGTTTATTGGCAATATTTCTTTTTCTATGAAACAATGGAATATTTTAAAGAGAAACGTAACCATTTATTTTCAACACCTGTCATAAGTGATACAATTCTACGATGGACGTTTTAAAGCGAAAAATGACTAAAAAAACGGAAAGGAAATACTTAAAAATTGAATATTGTTTCGGAAATTAAACTTGGCTAAAAGTAAAATCCTCTCTCTTGCTTCGCATGGAGGACGGATATACTTTCTATGCTTTCACTTCTAGAGGGAAAAGATTAGCATCGTGGTGAAAGATAAGATATGTTTAAATTTAGTACATAACACTATTCCAAATATATCAGCACACGAGTGAATGGGAAATATTTAATTACTATTTACGATTCTGGTATGTTTTCCAAGATGAAAAAGAAAAGAAAAGAATGGGTTCGTAAACTGAAGTTAATATATTTAAATAGAAGTAGTTTAGGACTACAAGGAAATAAAATTCACAACAGCTGAAATAAGTATTTATAGCCGTAGGCACACACACCTGCCCGTACACACAAAGAAATACGCATAAAATGCTCGCATACACATATACACACATATACAGATTCGCACAGCCCCCACACACTCATATATATATATATATATATATATATATATATATATATATATATATATATATATATGTGTGTGTGTGTGTGTGTGTGTGTGTGTGTGTGTGTGTGTGTGTACAAGTGTGCCAGACAGGGTGTCTCTGTGCCTGTGTGTATCTGTTTTTTTGCATGCTCCCGAATGGCTAAGTGAATACATGTTGTGTAGCCCACGTATGCTTCTTTGTTGGTATATCTGATGAGTTTTATTTTTTGTATATATATATTATATATATATATGGGAGAAAATAATTTTGGGGGTAATTCGAAGTATGAGAGAAATGAGCAAAATTCCTGAAATACTAGGTTGGATTTTATGTACCAAATTCCATTTAATTTCCTGATATTTCGAAAGATTCTATCTTTCTTTTACAAATGCTTACGTTAGACTGGGTGGTTCTTGTAGTCTCTGGTGTTTTATAGGTCAGTGGTTGCTCATGTGGATGACTATATATATATATATATATATATATATATATATATATATATATATATATATATATAAGAAAGTTACTCAGATTTGGTGATGACGTGTGAAAGGCTGCCTGTCGGTTTCTGATTGTTCAGCACAAGGTGAGAACGAGAGTGAGAGAAACAGGGAGTGAAGAGTTTTACAGTTTGGCCATGGGTTTAGAAATAAACCTCTCAGAAAAGAATATGGATGTCTTGTATTCGTTATCAAGAACTGCTAACAGACGCAAAGAAGAACCCCATCGAAGAACAGATAGAATCCAGCCACCCCAACAACTAATCAAGAAATATCAGATACTCCGATGCAGAATAGCAGAGCCCAGCAACCAGCACCAACCGAGATATATAGAACCATATACTCGTATACTTAAGTATATGATGATAATTATTACACTCCCCATTCATTTCCATTGACCCCGAAACGTTACAGCCAATGTTTTGCGCAGAAAGCCATCCCTGAGACATGGTAATTATTAATTGCTATGGGATTGTTAGTAGGTTCAGTGAGAGGGTGGAGAACCAAGAAATCTACAGATAATTCTATCCTTTTGTGTATACAGATGATATTTAACGGCAGAGAATGGAAAACCTTATCTCTATGTTATTTGACTGTAATTGCTAATGACGGTGACGTTGTCATTAATTAATGAATTCTAATTTAATTATGAGTGCATCCGCTTCTATTAATTCTCTCAATACATCGTTTCATTCTAAATATACTTACGCATGTGGAGTGAGTATATATATATATATATATACGTATACACACAAACAAAAATACGCACACGTAGAAACAGAAAGCGCATACGACATCATGTAAACACGTAAACATGCCACACGAGAACAGTTAAAAAACGCACACATTTGACCATTTACACCATTTCTGTCATTCAAAAAAAAATATTTCGTTTACCTGACGAATGCTTTAGCAGGAAACCATTGGTTGTAATATTGTTCCCAAATAAATGAATAAAAGCTAAACCTTGTATTTGTCAATTCATTTATCTCTCTCTCTCTCCCTCTCTCTCTCTCTCTCTCTATATATATATATATATATATATATATATATATATATATATATATATATATATTAGCTTAAATGTTGAACATTTTGGCAGCATGTTATTTTGTAGGCAGATGTTATTAAACCACATAAAACATTTCTTTTTCATGATCTTGATTTGTACCTTTTCCAGTCTTCTGGCTATCTTTCTAATGTTTGGATCCAGTTGAAACAGGATTCTTCCCATACTATCATCCCGAGCGTTTTCGACTGTTTCTTCAGTCGTCATCAGTATCTGATTTGGTGTTAGTTCTTTTTTTCTTGTTCTTTTATCTATTTTGTTTTTAAATTAGAAGAGTCGATTATTTTTTAAAAGAACTAATACCACATCATATACCCCGTGATGCCGACTGAAGAAACAGTCGAAAGCGCTCGGACTGATAGTATGGGAAGAATCCTATTTCAACTGGATGTCATTGTAAAGACTTAGGGTCTAGATAGTTCAAGAATATGACTGACCTGCCCCCGTACTTTTTAAAAAATGAATCAATATGGTATTTAACGTCGGAGAATCAAATTTTCTTCATCTCCATTTTACAATTATGATTTATGTTGTAAATTGCATATTATGAAATAATTTTCCACACGTCTTACGCAATATATAAACAAATATTCTAAAGCTTGTAATTTTTACTTCTACTATGCATAAAGAATTTTTAGAAATCATTTATTTTGCGAATGAAACCAGGTTTCTAAATGTAATATTAAAATTAATTGAAATATCTCAGGTTTTTCTACTCTGGAGCGTGGAATATAGCGGGAAATATTGGTTATATCTATATTAAAGAAGGAATTAATTATAATTAATCACCGGACAATACGTGAGATTTGTCAATTATAATGTCTCCCGCATGTCCCAAAACTTAAACTTTAAGCCACGCGCTAGCCAGTTATTGTCAATGAGTAGAGCAGACTTTACTTTAAATATCACGATTAAAAGATTTAAAAAATTATGAATTCAGTCAGGTTTTACCCCGCTTAATAAATATTAACCGTGTGTTACATCCTGTTCATGGTGGGTTGGGTAAATATAAACATCTCTATGAGGAGGTCTTTATTTAACCACCAAATCAATTCCTGATCAGGTTGTTTAGGTCCAAATGTACAATAAACGACACATACAGGATATCTGATCAATTTTGGCATATATTTAAAAAAAGAAAGGGGTTCCTGTTTTTCTTGTTATATATATATATATATATATATATATATATATATATATATATATATATATATATATCGTAATGTTTATATATATATATATATATATATATATATATATATATCGTAATGTTTATATATATATATATACATACATATATATATATATATATATGTGTGTATTGTAATGTTTATATATATATATATATGTATATATACATATTGTAATGTTCACTTATATATATATATTTTTCAAAACTTCCCGCAAAACAAGACGCAGCAGGGATTTAACGCAATGTTTACGATCTTTGCCGAACGGAATTTTTACGATCTTTGCCGAACATTTAAATTTCCATTGGAAGATTCAACGGATTGGTACCACAGTTGAGTTTAACAAACACATATGGAAACTTTTCAACTCTCTGAAGATGGGCCTTGCCCGAAAATATTAAGAGTGAGAGGAGGGAGAAAAAAAATTAAATAAATATGTTTTTCAACATAGATTTGCATTATTTTGTCTTCAAAAAATCTTATATATATATATATATATATATATATATATATATATATATATATATATATATTGTAATGTTTATTTTCGTTGTCAGTCTCCGTTCTGTGTGCCTCTCGGATATTTTATCTTGTTACCACCCGGGAGAAAATGGCAATTCACAAGATCTTTTTACACATCACACAATAACAGCTTTTAATGCGATCATGCATCAGGAAATCCCCAAACATAAAATAGATCATTTTCCTTTTGGTGAGTGTGAATCATTCCTGTTTGTTTTGGCTTTCTTTATTTGGTGTTTTTCATTCGTGAGTAAAAAAACAAGTCACAGAGCGAATAAAAAACAAATGGAACAAACTAAGTGTAATTCTCAATGGATATTTAATATCAATTTTTGAATACTTGATTGTTTATTCTAAATTCAATATTATTTTATAAATGATCTATGAGTGTGACATAGGCCTGTCGGCTGGGACTTTAGAATACACCGTCTGCACGTCTTCAGAGAGGTAACCACCACAATGGGGCAACCTGTTGGTCGTTGGTTGTTACCAGTGATGCTTAAAGATGGAATCCTGGTGGCTAAGCAGTACATGACATGCAACACTCCACTTTTGCCCTTACCTAGGCTAGACGGGCGATTAGAGAGACCCACTCCGATCAGTCGGCTGGTCACATCAAGCACTGGTACCTATATGATTGCTTAAACCCTTTTTATCATATATGTGCTAGAAGGGGGTGGCTGGGGGGGGGCTGGGTATGACGTTAAACTCTATCTGATGGTGAAGTTCCAATTCTGTATGTGGGGTACTTACTCCCATGGCCACTCTGGCCCGGAGTGGTGGTACCTGTTAGCGTCCCATCTATGTGTTAAACAGTGAGTTTTAAAAATGTGTTTAAAATAGTTTTGAGTTTTAAGAAATTAAGTACCCATCAAGAATGAATAAAACAATCGAGATAAAATATCCCAACAAGGGTTGACAAGCCGTAAAAACCAACCAACCAACCAACCAACCAGAGTCTGGCATAATTATTTGTTGGTTAATTCATTGATTGATCTTAATAGCATGTCAATCCGTCCAGCGTTATTTTATGCCTAGAGGTAAGGGAATCACGTTCATTATACATTCACACATACACTTTAACAGGGTCCTATTGAATACTAAATAGCCGAATACTAATGAGAATAATACACAAGAGATGATTTCATTAGATTACATATAAAAAAAAACCTTACATTTAAATATATTTCACGGAAATATCCGAAATCTTTGAAACGCTAGGATTAGGGTTAGGGTTAGTTTTAGGATTGGGGTTAGTGTTAGGGTCAGTATTAGGATTAATATTAGTGTATGTGTTAGTGTTGATGTTCGGGTTTGGTTATTTTGGGTGTTTCCGTAATCTAATGGTATTTATACGTAAAATGCGATTTTGATATTATCTCTTGCGCAGTATGTTGCATTTGTATTTTTTTTTTAAACAAAGATTAAGAATTAATTGCAAAATACTAGTTTATCACAGGTGAAAATACGAAAAAGGGATGAATCCTTAGAAGAAAGAAAGGAGAGTATCACAACGACGGGGACAAGAAAGAAAGGAGGAAAGAAAGAAAGAAAGAAATTGGACAAATGTCTTTCGATGACAGAAAAGGAACTTATAAAGAAATTAGACGAATAAGAAAAAGAAAAGGAAAATAACAAGTTAAGTAAAGGATAATAAAAAATATTGAATTTATAAAAAGAGATATACGAAAGTAAAAATGAAAAGAAGTAAAGTTTAGAAAAGAAATAACAAGAAATAAATAAAAAAAGGACATAAGTAAAGAAAGAAAATAAATAAATAAATAAAGTAGATATAATTTGTAAAAAAGAGGGGAAAGAACCGAATGTCACGTGAGTGGGTGGAAAGAAAGAAAAGACTAAAAGATACCAAATAAAGAAACAAGGATAAAATAGCAACAACGAAAATACATTCGGGTTGAAAAGAAAGAAATTAAAAGAATAGAATTAAAGAAAGTTTCAAATCAAAAGTTTAAATAGAAAGAAAGAAGAATAAACATAAATCAAGTAAAACAAATCAAGTAAACTAAATTGATGAATAAAATGGGCACATAAGAAAGAAAGAAAGAAAGAGAGAAAGAAAAAAAAGTGTTTGATAGTTTTAAGAATAATTTCAAGAATCTCACCAGGAAAAAAAAATAAAATAAAACTGTAATCCAATTTCAAGTTGCATGGAACCACAGCAAGAATTCCGCAAGAATTCCACCTTCAGAACATTATATTAAGAACGCCACAATGAAATTTACTTTGAAGCCGATGTTAATGGATAGAGTATGAACTGGAGAAGTCCCTCTTTTTAGAGTTGTGCATTCTACCTCATGTCATGAAATCCCACCTTGTAAAACTAGACTTATGTTAAAAAAAGCTGGGATATTTTAGCTCATTCGGTAGACCATCCGCTAAAGAACTCAAATGTTCCGAATTTGATACTGGCCTTCGCCGTACAACAGCTTGAATCTGAGCTGTTAACTTCGATTAATACCCCTCTGTGTCAAATAAGTTTAACATAATAATTTGATTTCAGACAATATTATTTTGTTAGGTTTCCTAGCCTTTTCGAACCTTCTTTTCGAACTCG
>CM042141.1:143002874-143017874 GCA_023376005.1 Doryteuthis pealeii
AACAGATGGTGAGGCTCAAATTTTTTAATCTATAGGGAGTGTAGAGTACTCCTTCATTGAAATTACTTTCAGAAAATGTTGTGATTGACTGCATAACAGCAGAAACGTACATTGGACAGCCAGTTTTACGATTACTATACTAGCATTTTTTTTCTGCCTGGATGTACATCTTTCATTCTTTCTGTGTCTGTCTCTGTCCCCCCTCTCTCTCTCTCTCTCTCTCTCTCTCTCTAATATATATATATATATATATATATATATATATATATATATATATATAGGCCTGGTTAATCATGAAAACTTTTCATGAAAACTTTTCATGCTTCTACTGCACTAAAGGGTGCCGAACAGCTGGTGCTCTCAGGCGTCACATAAGAGTTCCAAGTGATGCTTATACCGTGCCTGTCATCTCAGTCAACACTGATTGCCATGAGTGCCAAATTTATTCTCAGATATGCATGTCGCTGGCAGGACTGAAAAGTCATCAACGAGCTCCCGAAATGTCTGACGAGACGTTGCGATTGGCACAGACACAGACACAGACACAGACACACACATATATATAATATAATATATATATATATATATATATATATATATATATATATATATATCCATCATATAAGCGGTTGTAATTAGGTTGCAACTTTGTATACGTGAGAATGGAAGCCATTTTATCTATTATTGACATGTAGTGTAGTTTAGTTTAAAATTGTCAAAGGTAAAACCGTTGTGTGCTCGATGAATTAAAAAACTAAATATTTTTTTCATCTCCAAATGTTTTTCAATTTCTTTATTACTTAGTAGTTTTTGGGCCTGCCTTGTATTTGTCCCTACGCGATTATCATTTGATATATATATATATATATATATATATATATATTATATATATATATATGAATTATTAGTATTTCTCTCATGTTCTTTTGTGTCATCTATTTGTTGTTTCTACAATCTTTCGTTTATTTTATTTTATTTCATTTTTGTTATGTTTTTCATTTTTCTATTTCTTTCACCAATTTTGGAATAATCCCTTCCGTGGCATTTCAAATTTCCTATTTGTCTTTCTACTACTACTACTACTACTATTACTACTACTACTACTAATTTCAAGAATCTCTATTTTTACTCTCTTTGTTTTCTTCTCAATTTTCTGGAACTTTTAATTTGATTTTTGGTTTTGTCTTTGACAAAATATCATTTCTCTTTATTTATTCCCATCTATTATTATTATTTACTCCTTTTGAGTTTTCACATCATCATTAGCTGATGGTCTTTCACTGGAGTCTGAGTGACAGCAAGTCTCCTCAGGTCTCCAGGACTCTTCTGAGTATTCTGGCAGATTGCAGCAGTGCAGTGTTCTGAATGGTTTCAACCCTTCCTCTGATTTCCAAACATTCCAAACCCTTTTCCAATCCTTTTGGGACTGTTCCAAGTGCACCAACTACAATTGGTATCACCTTCAGTTTCATATTCCATAACTTTTTTAGTTCTCTGGCAAGGTCCAGATATTTGTCTATTTTTTCATTCTCCTTTAGCTTCATCCTGTGATCTGCTGGCACTGCAAAATCCACCAGTTGACAAGTTCTTTCTTTTTTGTTTATCAACACTAGTTCTGGTCTTCTTGCTAGGATAAGGTGATCCGTTTTTATTTCAAAGTCCCAGAGAATTTTATGCGTTTCGTTCTCAAGAACAGATTCTGGTTTATGCATATACCATTTTTTTTTGCATGGTCAAAATTAATCTTTTTGCATAATTCCCAGTGAACCACCTTCCCAACCCAGTCGTGTCTAGTTTTGTATTTTCGTTGTGCTAGTTTGCTACATTCGTAGAGTATATGGTTTACAGTCTCATCTCTATTCCCGCAAAGTCTACATCTACTATTTTGTTGGGTCCTATCGATTTTCGCTTTGATGTAGTTTGTCCTTATGGCATTATTTTGTGCAGCAGTTATAAGTGATTACGTTTCTCTTTTGAGGTTTCCTTTTCTTAACCATGTCAAAGTCTTTTCATGGGCAACCTCTATTTATTTTATTTATCTTTTTTTCATTATCTATTTTATTTTTATTTTATTTTATTTATTTTTATTATTATATATTATTATTATCATTATTTTCATTTTTATTATTTCGTTATTATTATTTTCCTTATTTATTATTATTAACATCTATTTATTCTTAAAGTATTTATTATTAAGAGACTCTTATACTCATATGTTCTGCTTTTTGGTTCTTTTCTCAACTCGCCTTATAAATTCTCTACTTTGCTTTAAATATGTATATCTTCAATTGGAAACATTACATCTCTACTTTCTTTTTATACTTTATATTCATAGATCACTTTCAAAACTGTGTAACCTTCTTCATCTGTTTCTCGTGTTGTTTGCATCTACGTAATAATATCAAAAACTTGTACACCGTGCTTGCTGTTTATACGACGTCTATGTCTAAACACAATGTTCCAAAGTCACATTTTTCTTTGCCGGTATATTGATTTATTTCTTTAAAAAACTGACTTAAAATTACACAAAGTTCATATCTGAGGTCATTGTTGTTACTAGAATTCATGTATAGTAAAATATGCAGAGTGGTCTATTGTCGGTATCAGCTGAACAACGACGGAGTTTATCCCCTTTTCAGTGACATTGTTTTGCCGGAGTGGAAACCTACACCTACCAGATGTTTTTCTACACAGATCAGATTATACGAGCTGTGATTCTCATCCACTAAATTGGCGAGGGCCGGTATCGAACCAGGAACCTTGTGATTCCAACTGAGCTGTCTGTAAATAAATCATAATCATCATCATCATCATCATCATCATCATTGGAATATTCTGGTATACAAGGTGTGCGACAGTGCACCACCTAAATTAATAGACTATGCGGTGTCACGTGTTTTATTCCTCCGCCAATCAACAACCATAATGCGTGGCCAGTTGCGCTAGTACGTTCACTTTTGGACTAATACTCTTGGGAAAGGTATGAACGCCCTCATTGTTGGATTATTGTTGTATATAAGGTGTGCTACAATGCACCGCCTACATTTCTAGACTAGGTGAGGTCACGTAGTTTATTCCTCCGCGAATCAATAGCCATAATACGTGGCTAGTTGACTACTTAATCACTGATACTGACATACTATTTGCAATCATTGATGAAGGAACTTGCAATACTGAGTAGCACCAAGGAACAACCAAAGGATTCTTTACCAAGGATTTCCACTGGCCAAGCGCTCTTGCTTGAAGCCTAAAGGATGGCCCACAAAATCGCAACAATCATCATGTCCCGCTAGTAGCACGGATATTGATGTGAATCTCTCGCCAACCTTTCTTTGCCCTTAAGGGAGGCCTCTCCGCAACATTCAGTATCCGGACATAGCTGGTCAATATAGGTATTTACCGTACGACCCATACTGACGTGCCCATGTGCAGGTTTCCACAGGAGAACGTCTCTTATGAAAAAGTCTCCGGTTCTCCAGCAGTGTCCAGGATATCCTATTTGTCGCACGTGGATGGTTTTTATGATACGGGTCGGTGACTGTACAGCTGCTTCCTAGTGGGGTATTGTTTCCACGGTTTGTTTAAGATCACACACACGCTTATTCTCTATGCGCTTCGTTGGGTTCGAAGTGGTTCAGCCATATAATAGCACCGATACAACTACGGCTTTAAAGAATTGTCGCTTTAACTTGGCAGTGCGATCGAATTTCAATATGACTAATAATCTATGGCAGATAATGCATTCCCTCTACGTGCATTAACATAGCTTTCAGTCGATGATATATTACCACCTAGGTACGTGACTTGTTCCACCGACTTTAGAGGCTTACCGTCGGGTGCAGAGATGCCACCTTTCTTTATAAAAAAAAAAACTAAAATCAGCTAGAAAATAAAAACAAATCAAAGTTTATATTTAAAATAAAATATTTTATTAACAATTGCTTTCAGATAAAAAGTAATACTTGTACAAATTATATACACGAATAGAAAAATAGAATTTTACAAATTCATTGTGATTCTGAGTGAAAAACAGGGCCTTTTTTGTAGACTAGAAAGAAAACCAGTTCTTCGTTAAGTATAACGTTAGTATTTTTATTTTATTTTCCTGTCTTATCTAAAACGACAAGACTTGAAGACACCAATGATGGAATGATCATAGGTACATATTATTTCCTTTAGTTGACGAAATCCGAGTTTGAAAAGAAAGAAGCAATCTTTGTAAAAGTCACATAGGAGTGTTAAGTGATAAAAGTAAAGAAGAAAATAATATTATAATGAAAAAATAAAAATGAGATGGAAGGCAACGAAAGATGAAGATACACACACACACACACACACACACACACACAGACACACAGTTAGTGAGATGGATGAGAAGAGAAAGTCTGGACACTTGTAAGTCCCATTCAGTCTAGGTAATGGTTGCCGGGGTAATGGTTGGGATAATAACAAGTTTGTCCCGCAGATCCATTGCTTGGTCTTACACAATTGATTTATGTTTTAATCACGAATGCAACCAATTTTCTTTCTATTCACATCCTAATTTTTAAATATCTTTCTAGATATAAATACAACTTTCAGTATTTTTGCACAAAAACCAAACTCTGGTGATAGTGAATATTTATAAGGACCTGGTTAGCTCAGTCGGTAGAGCGTTCGGCTAGAAACCACAAGGTTCTTAGTTTGATAGCAGCCCTCGCCAACTCAGTGTATGAGTAGCACAGGGATCTGTGCGGCAAAGTAAGGAGCTGATGGTAGGTGTGTCTCTCCACCTCAGACGCTAAAACAATCTCCTTGGTCTAGCGCTAGTGAAAAGGGGATAGACTCCCTCGCTCCCCGGCGACTTTACTTTTACTTACATTGTTATTAATTGTTTTATTTTCGTAGTTCCCTTCGGACATACATACAGACATACATACATACACACATACATACATATACACAATTTCCCTTTACGTATAAATAGGAAAATGAAATAAGCGCAATTGTAAAAAAACAAAATGAAATATAACATTGAAAATATATTTATGATTATTATCAAATATTTACAAATGAATCAAATTTTGAGATGAAAAGAAACAATAATGATCTTACATGCACTTAAACGTAGACATCAAACCAAACAGGATTTTTAAACAACAGTATGAAAAGTGTTTCTTCCAAGCAAACCCTTCATGTCATTCTTGGATATTGTCGCCCACTTGTAAAACCGGGTTTTTTTTTGGTTTTTTTCTTAATCATACTATTTCTATTTTTCTCATATTTCATTTTGTCTCACAGCAGTTAGGAAATTTTACAAATTTCTTTTCTGAAAGAAAAACAATATATTCGTTTTTATGTTTTCGTTAATAACAAAACCCTTAGATTGATCTTGAAAACGGACGAGTGTTTCTACTACATCCGCAGCCTTTATTCGGATTGCAACACAAGTGAAAAACGGGGAGAGGTGTAGAGGGGGAAAGGAAATGGTGGCGTATTGATCCATTTCCACAGACGACAGCATGTGCCCAACCAGGATGACAAATAGAGAAGAATTCGTCATTTTCTCTTTTATTATTATTATTATTATTATTATTATTATTATTATTATTATTATTATTATATTCCATCGCCTACACAAGCCTGGTCAAATTTCAAGAATAATCTACATGTTTACTTTCCCTTATATATATATATATATATATATATATATATAATATATATATATTGCATATATATATATATATATATATGAGTTTGTGTGCGCGTACACATGCATATTTGATATTGTGTAGGTGTGTGTCAGTGTGTGTTAGGATGAGTGTGAGTAAGTGCGTGTGTGTTTTTCAGTGTGGGCGTGTATATTTCTTCCGGTCAAATGCACCTTCGATTCCTATGACTTTGCTGAATGAATCATATATTATTATAATATTATATATATATATAATGTGTTGTGTGTGTGTGTGTGTGTGTGTGTGTGTGTGTGTGTCTATCTGTCTTTCTGTGTGTGCGCGCACGCATGCGTGTTTGTGAGGATGTGTGAGGATGTGTGTGTGAGTAGTGAGTGATTGTGAGAGAGAGAGAGAGAGAGAGTGTGTGTGTGTGTGTGTGTGTTTGTGTTTTTGTGTGTGTGTGAGTGTTAGTGTGAGTGTTAGTGTGCGTCTGCGCGCATGCGTGTTAGTGAGGATGTTTCTGTGCGTGAAGATATGTGAGTGAGTGAGTGAGAGATTGAGAGGGTTAGAGCATGCATGCGTGTGTGTATGTATGTATGTATGTATGTATGTGTGTGATAGTGTGTGCGTGGGTGTGTGTGTGTGTTTGTATGTTTATTCCTGTCAAATGCAGCTTGAATTCAGCTACGACTTTATCAAATGAATCCTTCAATTGAGAAAAATGTCAATAATTGATTGTATCGACTTCCTCTTCCTGTAAAAGCAAAAATAAATTTATGCCACAATTTCACGAAAATACCACAAATATTTATAGAACATTAAAGCTTCCCTTAAACCGCGTCTATAAACGTCCCCAGTTTAAAAGGTAGAATAAACTTAAATACAATTTCTAGTTACCTAATTATAGCTTCTATACAATATGCAACCGGGTGGGATTATACAAGGTGTGTCATAAAAGTATCGAGACTGAAGCTGCATTTACCAAGATAGAAATCAACAATGCATGGTACGTAATTTTTTTCAGAATAAAAGGTGCGTTATGAAAGTTCTGAGTTTGAAGCTGCATTTACCAAGATATAGATGTACAATGAATGGAACGTTATTTTTGTTTTCAGAATACAAGGTGTGTTATAAAAGTATCGAGATTGAAGCTGCATTTACCAAGATAGAAATCAACAATGAATGAAACGTAATTTTTTTTTCAGAATAAAAGGTGTGTCATAAAAGTTCCGAGTTTGAAGCTGTATTTACCAAGATATAGATGTACAATGAATGGAACGTTATTTTAGTATTCAGAATACAAGATGTGTCATAAAAGTATCGATTTAAGCTGTATTTACCAGAAATAGATAGAAATGAACAATGAATGGAATACAAGGTGTGTCAAAAAGTCTCGATACTCTTTTGACACGACGTTTCTATGGCATCGCAGAACTCTATTAGAGTGTAGAATGTTGACAGCAATTGTAATGCCAAAAAGACAATGACAGGATTTTTATGCATCAGGATTTCAGTGGATTTCTCCATTGACATCTACATTCTTGTGGCTGAGTTAGTAAAGCCTTCGGTACGTGGAACCATGCTTCCCTGAGGCATGAGGGGATATGAGTTCGAATCTCACCAGGAACTTATTCTTTATTCTTATGTTTATGGTAGGATGCAGCCCTTCGTCCATTTTTCTATCGGATTTTGTCTGTATACTGCATTGCATAGTCAAAATTGTATGTCATCAAATTTCAATATTTTCCAGATCTCTGGGCGTATTTCGTCGAGGCCCGCGGCCTTTATTGCTGCCGTACAATTGAAAAGCCGGTTGAGTTACAATATGATATAGTAAAGTTGGCGGGGCAGCCTAATGTCGGTATCAGCCAGACAGCGAGGGAGTCTATCCCCTTTTCCCTAGCCATAGACCGAGGAGATTGTTTTTAGCGTCTGAGGTAGAGGGACATACCATCAGCTGCTCATTTTCAGATTTCTTTGCTTTTGTTTTTCAACGATACAAAAACTCGGACGAGATGATTAAGGATCTTCCAAAAGACTCTAAAAAGAACTTTGTGAAGTAATCGAACCTAAAAAAGGAAAGAAAAAACAACCCCACATCAAACTCTTTTTTTGTTCCGAAATTTTCAGCCAAAATTCAACCATGTTCTCTGTTGAAACGAATCGCCAATTCTGGCATTTTATAATGAATTAAACATATCCAGGAGGGGGTAGTGAGAGAGAGAGAGGGGGAGAGAAAGAGAGAGAACCATGGGAAAGACGAAACAAGCGATACCTGCATGACACCGGCTAGACAGTTTGTGATTTATTCTAACATGTTAGCAGAAAAAATATCTGAATTAGAACGAACATCTAAATACGAAACAAAAAAGTATGATTTTTTAATTTTAAAAGCTTTAAAATAAATTTAACAAAAATATAAAAGTTATTTTGTTCCGAAATTTGCAGCTAATGCGTATATCGTATAAAATCCGATACGATATACTCATTGTAACTGCCTTGAAGCAAAAAATATAAATAACAATATACTTTACGCAACAATGCTTCTAAAGCAAATTACTTAATCTCATTCCTCATGCCGGAGCATATTCCTAAAATTTGCGATCTTAACGTCCACTCTCTGCTTTGTATAGTAGTAGTAATAGTGACGTATTTACCCATGATAAGCTAATTTCGCATATATCGTTTGCTGCGTATCGGTGGCCCAGTGATAAAGTCTCTGACTCTGCGTGCTGAGTTGCTGGCTTCGATTTCTGTCGGAGGGAAATCGTAAGTATACACCAACTGCTGTATGATGTTCTGCGTAGGGGGCAACGTTTGCCGAGTTCGCTTGCCATGATTATTTTCATCAATTATCGAATTTTATACGATATACGCATTGTAACTGCCTTCAAGCAAAGAATATATATATATATATATATATATATATACCAATTCCTCTGCACGAATAGGATGTGAAACAAGGTCAATTTCTTAAGCAGAGTTTAACAGTCTTCCTACTCCTAGACTGGTTACCTAGCGAATGTTAAGGAGCCCAGATAGCTCTACTATACATAGTTGTATAAGAAAAATGTCCTGATAGTAACTAATCATTTTAGAAGATAAAAGTGCAAACACTTACATGTAGACCATGAGTCATGCGACATGAATGCCGAGGTCCTCTTTTTTGGACGGGATACGCACCTCGTGCGTGTTCTTCTCTTGGGTTTTTGTTGTAATTAAATATTCCACACTCTCTCACACCCATGTGGTCTGACTCACACCCATAGTGAGCAGGGCATTATGCTGGGCTGGCTTCGAGGATTAGTATCATGCCTCACTATTCTATGTCTGTCGTATTGTATATCTCTGCAATAAAACCCTCTATCTTAAATCTACGAACGTGTTGACTGGTTCTTCCACCCAACTGTAACCCTGTCTGATCTTATCCCTTTTAAGGACACAACAGTTTTACAATATGGAACACTGATATAGTTTGAATTTTGAATTTTGAATTTTCAGACCCAGATCCAAGTCTAAATCTAACTTTATGATCTAAAATTGAGCAAAAATAGAAGGAAAATATTTCGAAATATTTTCAACTTTCATACTTTAACAAGTGTTTTGTTTTACAATAGTATCTTCTCTTTCTTTTAATTTCAATTGATGATTGGTTGGTTGGTTGGTTGGTTGGTTGGTTGGTTGGTTGGTTGGTTGGATTTTACGGAATGTCAACAGATGTTGGGTTATTTTATTACAAAGACATTTTATTTTATTTATTCTTGATGGGTATTCAATTTTTTTTTTTTACTCAAAATTTTACAAATTCATTTTTTCTATTTAACTCATAGATGCATCCCTAACAGATACTACCATCCCGGGTCTGAGTGGTCCTTGGAGTAATGGTGACGAAGGGGTACTTGCCACACCATAGAGATCCGGAATTATAACCACACCATTAAACACAGTTTAACGTCATACGCAGGGCATTAATTTCAATTGAAACCTAAAATAAGTGTCTGTATTATACACATCTTCTTGTGACGTCTTAATTTGCTGTGTACTTTTCAAAACTGGCATTAATTTTAAACAAGTTGCATAAATGTTTTAAATATTAGAATTATAATACGGTGAAATAGGCAGCTGACTTATATAATTATTTATCTATAAACCACATTAAAAAACGCGATGTATGATATTTAATATTTTCATGCCATTAAAAGGTGAATCTTGAACAACACATCAGAAGTTGAAATAATATTCCATTTATCGTTGGCACATTTCTTACCTATTTCCATAATCATAACGACTATCTGAGAAGCAGTTAACATTAGAGAATAAACCAGATTCTCCTTTTTAAATATAATATGCACAACTATTCAGTAAGGTAGACGTCAAAAAGATATTAAATAAAAAGAAGAAAAACTTTCAACAACGCGGGAAAAACCATATTTTTTCATCACCTCACCTGTACAGACGAATATTTCTTCCGAGATGCTGCGACGAGTTAGATTTACATGGAGTTCTCGAGAAACTGAACATATTCTGGATTTCTGTTTTTATTGTTTTTCTGTTTTGATTTTTTTTTTGTTTTTTGTTTTTTTTGCTTGGAAATTGGAGAACAACACTGAATGTAAAATATGGAAATGTTCTCTCAACATAGACAACACAATGATGCAGCGACTGACCAATTTTTTTTAGACCTCTTTAACGTTGTTTTCTTAAAATGTCTTTTTTTTTCGGAGAAATATAATTCGGATTTTGTCTTAAGAATTTTACACCTGAGAAGAGTCAGCCCTGCTGGCTGGGGCTTTAGAATACATCAACCACCTCCACAGAGGCATAAGGCCCATCCCCAATTGGACCACCTGTTGGTCGTGGGTGGCGACCCGTTATGCTTAAGGAAGAATCCTGGTGGCTAAACAGTCCATGACATGCAATACTCAACTTTGGTCCTTGTTTGGGCTAGACGGACGGTAGGAGAGGCCCTCATTCGATCAATCTGCTGGTTACGTCAATCCCTAGCACCTATATGATTGTACCGACCTTATTTTTCATAGAGCAAAGCTCAAACCTGTTCATTGTATATGTGCTAGATGGCGGTGACTGAGCGTTTTAATGTCTTGGGTATCTGGTGGGAAGTTCTAATTATGGAGCTCTGGTGACTGTGGGGTCCCCCTTTATCACAATTACTCCCAGGTCCACCCTGAACCAGAACGGTAGTATCTGTTAGGGTCACATTTATGGGTTAAGTAGAAAAATGAGTTTTTAAAAAAGTATTTCTAAAAAGTTAAGTTTAAAAAAAATGTTGAATACCCATCAAAAAATAATAAAACAAAACGTCTTCGGCATAAAATATCACAACAAGAGTTGACATGCCATAAAATCCAACCAATTAACTGTAGTTGAAGAGCGATGAGAAATAGAGAAGTCATTTTGACCATTTAGTAAGAACATCTACCAAAATCAATCTGACGCCTCTTTGTTTGACTAAGCAATACTTAGCAAATTTGAAATATTTTTATAACATAAATTCAGTACATATACTATATATGTGTGTATCACACTGTTTCGATACTAATAATGGATCACAGAATTTATTTTGTAATTAACAGAAGTATAGAAAGACAGTAAGAGGGAGAAAGAAATAGGCATAAGAAAGAAGAAAAGAGTAAAAGAAAGGGAAAAGAATGGAGTAAATATAAGAAAGCGAAAAAGAAAGAAAGAAAGAAAGAAAGAAAGAAAGAAAGAAAAAGAATGAGATAAATATATTTCTTAGCAGAGAACAACAGGTTTCAATTCACAGTTGTCTTTGTGCCAGAGAAAAGAAAAAAACATCGCCCCGACGTTTTAAAAAATGAGCGACCTTTTCAAGATATAATTTCTAGAATACCCATTTCCAGAAATAATTTCTAGAGCTCCCATTTCCAGAAATAATTTCTAGAGCACTCGTTTCAACAAAATGATTTCTACAGCCACCGTTTTTACCATATTTACATGTGATGTTTTTGTTTATTCCATCTTATGCACCAAGATCGACTTGTTTGAAAATAGGGACACAATAATAAACCCAAAGATCAAATTCAAAACATGCGCGAGAAACTTAAAGACTTAAACCTATGTTGTATATTGAAGATATTTAAAAGAAGGTGAAAACGGAAATAGGGTCTTCCGGTTGGATCGAGGCAGGGAGAAGACGAAAAGAGTAACAAAGGACTTTTTCCGGGTAAAGCGTACAAAGAAGGATGGGTAAAAATAAGTTTGGAAATAGTTTTGTCCGCTGATAAAGATAACAAAAGAAAATGCGTAGACGTTTGATATATATAAAAGGAAGTCGGGGATCCCAGGTCAGTTAGACAGTTAGACAGCGGACGGCGAACAGAGCACAAGGAGTGACCGTCGACACGGTCCATCGCTGCCAGCGGGCAGTGAGGTTCGTCCACCCTTCCACGTCCCCAGCGCCAGTCATCACAACAGTAGTAGTAGTCATCGTCAACCCTTGGGCATTCCTATTGTCACGCTCGCCACCCACCAGCCGAGGGAGAGAAATAAAGTCAACTCCTACCATACCAATGTGTTGTAGATTTCATTAAGCGACTACTACATATATCGCTTTTGGTACAGTGAAAACCCCAGTACGTAACACCTATAACTTGTTTGGGACTGCAATTAACTATAATTCCACTTAGCTGGGAAAGGAGAGAAGGGAGAAGCGTTTAATCATGCAATCTCTAAACGCATTTGTAAAACACAAACAGCCTCGTCCATTTCATGACTTGTTGCAATGTAATTCATTCGGTTTTTTTTACTCGTTTGAGATATTTCCTTTCCTTAATTTTGATAAAATTGTGTACTATCTACATTTAAAACAGACTGTCGTTTCTTGTCCTGGAACATAGTAGAATTTATTTTTATGTTTGTTTGTTTTGTTTTACGGCATATCAACCTCAGTTGGTCATTTAATGCCGATAATGTTTTGAAATAAATCAATTCTTAATCGATAATACAATTTTTTTATAAATACATTTTTCTATTTAACCCATAGATGGGACCCTAACATGTACTACCACTCCGGGTCAGAGTGGACCAGGGAGCAATGGTGATGAAGGGGTGCTCCACATTCCCCAAACCTCCAAAACTGGAACCTCACCATCAAATAGAGTTTAACGTCATTCCCAGGACATGTAGACCCGCAGCCACCGCCTTCTAGCACCCATATGATAAAAAGGGATTGGGGCTTGCCATAAGGGCAATAGGGTTGGGAACATCATACAGGTGCTAGGGCTTCACGTGACCAGCCGATTCATCGGAGGGGGCCTCTCAGACCACCCGTCTAGCCCAAGATAGGGCCAAAATGGAGTATTGCATGTCATGAATTGCTCATCCACCTGGGCTCTATCCTTAAGCATCACGGGTCGCCACCAACGGCCAACAGATGGCCCCATTGGGGGAGTCTTACCCCTCTGCAGAGGTGCAGTCGGTGCATTCTAACGCCCCACCGACAGGGTGGTTTATTTTTATGGCTTTGATTTATGTGAGAGATGTGATGAAACATTGACAATAATGAGTTATTCGTACCTGTTAAAAGGGGAGGGTGCCCCAGTGTGCCCAACATGCAAAGTACAACTTACAACCAAGCATATCCTTCTAAATTGTAACAGACTTAAACATATCCGCGCAAATTACTATCAATCTAGAAACCTGAAAGACATCTTCAAGAATACAAACCCTGAAAACATTTTAAATTTTATTAAAAAAAGCAACCTTTTCAACAAAATATAACAGAACATAACCAATTATCTCCATAGAACCACTACCTTAAAGTCTGAAATCCAAAACAACCTTTTTGGCATTAAATGACCAACAGGGGTTGATATGCCGTTAAACAAAACTCAAACTCAAACCTTTAACGCCCAGCTTGAATGAATACGAAACATGAACACTGATATCATCTAATTCCAAGTGACCAATTAGTAAAATAATTGGGATCTTAAACAATTATTTTAATAGTTTGTAATTTATAATTTAGGTTTTAGATTTGAAAGGAAAGAGAAAACAAAGAAAAGGTCAACAGGTGTAGCGTCAACAGGTCTAGCGTAATTATAATGGTCTACGGAGATTTAAGGGCCGGTTTAGCTCAGTCGGTAGAGTGTTTGGCTAGGAATCAAAAGGTTCTTGGTTCGATACCGGTCCTCGCCAACTCAGCGAATGAGTAGCACAGGGATATGTGTGGTAAAGTGAGGAGCTGATGGTAGGTGTGGCTCTCCACCTCAGATGATAAAATAATCTCCTTGGTCTAGCGCTAGTGAAAAGGGGATAGCCTCCCCCGCTGTCTGGCCGATATCGACATTAGGCCGCCTCGACAACTTTACTTTTACTTTACGGAGAATTTTGGGATTGAAAGGAGAAAGAGGGGAAGACAAAATAAAAACAAACAAAGGTTAAAACTTGGAAGAGTAAACAAACACTAAGCGGGGTGCCAGTAATTTGACCGAAGAATGACCCCGGAAATAGATATTAAATTAAAAACGGAGGTTCCGTGTTTTGAATGGAAACGCATGTGACACCGGAACGAGAAACGGGAGAGGAGACAATCTGTCTCTTTTTCGGCCGGGCTTCGTGGAAGGCAGACTGGGCCTTGTTGGTTCCCCCTATGGGTTTCATACAGTAGTAGCGAACATGATTTACGACAGGGTAATTTGATTGTGTCCTTTCTCTCTTTCTCGTTGTCTCTCCTTCTCTCGCAAAAAGAAGCCACGAGCCTAGAAATAAATACCCAGCCCCTTGGGACTATACAACTTGCGTGTATGTTGTTTCTGAACTAACGAATGTAACTACAACTAACGGCGATTGCTACTACAACTTGGGTTGGCCTATGCGACAAACACCGTTCTTGTACCGTGATCATCGTTATGCTACACAGGATTGTTTACAGATGAAGGATATCAAATAATACAAATATCCAAGGACGGAATGGTGTTATTTACGTCACTAAAAATCAGCTTATATTTACGTTAAAAACATTTGGACTATCTACGTTTAAGATAGGCAGTCGTCTCTTATCCTGGAACGTAGTAGCACATCCAGTAATTTATGAGGAGGTGCATCCCAGTCTCCTGCCTCAAAAATTGCTACCCGGTGACTATCAAAATAACAACCCCAGCTCGTCGTAATTCTTGTTTATTTATCGTAATTTTTTGTAATTCTTGTTTAGATATGAAGATGGATATATAGTTTGGAATAGACTGAGATAGATAGATAGATAGATAGATAAACAAACAAAATGATATAGATAGATATGAACAAATGGGGATAGATAGATATTTTCGACAAGTAAATGTATTTGGGCAGGGGTTCGCTTCTTTTTTTG
>CM042141.1:143025374-143028866 GCA_023376005.1 Doryteuthis pealeii
TGTGGCGTTTGCTTCGTTCAGTCGCGAGGAGAGACGATAGATGTGACAAGACAACTCGTGGGTATTTCACCATCTACAAACACTACCAGGAGTATCCGAGAGTTTCTGGCCCAGAAGAACATCACTGTGCTGGAGTAACCTCCCTACTCGCCTGACCTGGCTCCATGTGATTTTTTTCTCTTCCTCAAACTCAAGAGGGTCATCAAGGGAACTTGTTTTGAGGATGTGCATGACACCACAAAAGACAGAGCTACGGAGATTCCCGGAAGAATCCTTCCTGGAGTGCATGAAAGCGTGATAGAGAAGGATGGGAAAGTGCATTAGACACCAGGGGGGATTACTTTGAAGGGGACTACTTGTAGTTTGTAGTTTGGATTTGAAATAAAGTTTTTGGGACACCAGCCTTGGAGGTTTTTTGACATACCTCGTAAAAGACTGATTTCCTCGTACGCAATTTAACTTTGTCTTCACCACTTTGTGACATATCTTTTTTTCTTCTGTGTTCTATGCTGTCTATGATCAATTATCTTCTCCGGCCACCTGTAAGGTTTCTTTCGGAAATTTTCTAATGTAATTCTGATTCGTTTAATCTGTATTCTCTGTTGGCTATGAACGATTATCTCTTCTACATCTGTACGATTCTGAAAGGCATAACTCAATCTTTTCTCCCTCTACTGAAATATTAAGCCTTCTGAGAGGATAGACTTTGAATTCAAACCAGCTCTACTCTATTTAAAAAAACTGATCTGGTGACATCCTGTCCTCGTAGAGTAGGAGTCGGTTAAATATAAACAATTTGGTTGGCTCTGAAGGCGCGGGAAAAAAATGAGGACGGAATCTCAATTAACAGCTAACTTACAAACTAGATATAGTTCTTCTGTAGGGACCGATTTGAATAATACAACCACGTCTCGAAATGATTTTCCATCCTCTCTGTCCCTATATCTTGTCTGTCTGTCTGTCTGTCTGTCTGTCTGTCTGTCTGTCTGTCTCTCTCTCCTCTCTCTCTCTCTCTCTCGCTCTTCTGATTTCACTCAGTTTAATTGGTAAGTTTTAAAAAATAATAGATCAATCAAAAAATTCTTTCAGATAAGATCAGGTTAAACAAAATTACGAATCGAAATTGAATAATGAATATCTTAATCTCAGAAATAGGATAACTGTATAATGATCAGTGACGTTGGTGGAGCTTAAAAATACAATTACTGTGTCCCTGCAGAGATGTAAGTCATCTCCAAATAAAGGGTTTTCATGGTCATTAACACTAAACAGCGTCTGGAAATGTCGAATATCACTTCATTGCGATTAGTCCCCGTGGTTTAACTCTGACCCAGAGTGGTAGTATATGTTAGGGTCCAATGATATGGGTCAATAGGATATATTTAAAGATAAGAGAGTTTCATAATTTGCTTTATGAAGCATTGTGTATGTATTGGTTAGGAGAGGTTGATTTAGAATAGGGCTATCACAATGCCAGTTTGAATTAATAAAAAATATATACGGTAAAATGGTGTTGTGGTTTGAACTGTATTCAAATTATTTTCTTGATTTTCCGAGGTTCAAATACCTTTTTATCAAAAGAATTGAACTGAAGCAGTCCAGCTATGGCATTTCTTCCCGAATGATTTGTTTTTTTTTTTGAAAATGATTTTTTCTTGAAATAACTGTATTGAGCGTGTGAGCGGCGAATGCGTTTTATTTTTGTTTAAATATCTAAAGATATTCGTATTCGATTAGACCTTTGTGTAAAAATAACAAATAGACAACAAATATAAATAAACTGCAGAGTGAACGTGATTTCCTAAAATCCCTAGGACTTTAATACCCTAGACAAGACTGGCAATGCCGTTAAAAACTATCAATCAACCAATCAATCATTTTTAGTGACCAAGGAAGTCGATTGATTAGAAAGGTTGTTTTGTTTGTTGATTTTTATTTTAATAACAATCTTTTGTTTGCACATAGTCATATAGCTTCACGTACTCTTATCCATTACTAATAACTTTGAAATATATATTTGACTCATAGATGGGATTGAGAGTTACTACAATGATCATCGCTCAAATCCAGGTCGGAGTTGATCTCTGAGGGTAATGAAAATAAAGATGGTACTCCAACCTCTCCATAGCTAACAAGAACTCGGAGTTCTAAACTATCAGATACGTTTAGAGTCCATACCCAGGACACTATTTTTACGTTTTTTACTCATCTACGGCATAAAGTAAGCGTATGCTAAGCCTCTCCTACTCGTACAATTTCAAATGTGTACAATCGGCGTTCTTGGACCCAAATTGCTAATTATAATTAGTAAGTGAGTCGTACGTCGTCAGGGGCGGCCTAAATCGGTATCAGCCAGTTCAAACGAGGGGAGTCTATCCATCTTATTCATATAGCGCTAGACGCAAGGAGATTGATATTTTGGCATCTGGACGCGCACACCTACCATCAGCTCCTTACGTTTCCGCACAGGAGTCCCTGTACTACCATGATCGCTGAGTTGGCGAGGACCGGCTGATCGAACGTTTAGGAACCTTTGTGGTTGCTAGTCAAACGCTCTTAGCTGACTGATGGAACTAACCCCCGGCCCCTACTACATTTAGTAACCTAAACATATTCATGACATACATCGTTTAGCATTCATTGGGGTGCTGTGAATACAAATAGGATAGCGCTCACAATTTTTTTCGGGTGAGGTCTTACGCCTATGCTAGGCGGATACGTCCACGCTATTGTATAGCCTCACCCGCAAAGGCATTCGTTAATCAGAGTTCGATTTTTAAAGAGTATTGGTTTTGAGTTCATCTTGTAAATTGTTTTAATAGACTGCAATGTATCATGAAAAAAAAAATGATAATAAAAAAAACTTACTGAATACCAAAAGAGGAATTTTAAATTTCAGAAAAACAAAAAACATTTCCTATCATCTTTTTTTAGGGCGGACAAGCGTTATTCTGCATTGTGGAAAATCACTTTAAAACATTTTTTAGCGGTCTTTTCCTGCACCTCTGTTAAAAAAAAAATCCAAATTGATACTGACTGAGTAGTAGTACACGCTGTCATCAAACAAGGTATGAATTTTTAAAGGAATGGGATTTCAACATCGAAAGAATCATATAATAATGGTGCTTGCCCTGTACCGTCTGCCAAAAAATGCATGAATAAGGATAATACGTGTGGAAGCACACCAGAAAAAAAAAGACCGTGCCAAGCAAATTTTTGCTTACGAACGACATCAAACGTCCAAAATGCATTATTAATCTATCCGCCTACATCGTATTATATGCAAGGGGAATACACATTAGAACTACATTTTATTCTTAAAATGTTACTATCCAAGAAGTAGTTACAAAAAAATATTTGTATGTTTCGTTGGAAAGAGCCGGTGATCTTTCATTCTTTATTTGTCTTTGTGTAAACTGTGAATTTACACTTACATACAACCAATTTAACGCTGTTATAAGCACTGGTTTTAAATTTGTATGCTCTGTATTG
>CM042141.1:143028966-143031466 GCA_023376005.1 Doryteuthis pealeii
CCAGCATTATTGACCTTCTGAAAAATTGCAAGGCAATGAAGAAAGGGACATTTATACCAGCGCACTTCAGACTCATCACGATGATGTGTAATTTTTCAGCAAGCTATTGTTTAAGCGGGGTATGGCGGGAGAGAAATTGAACCCATCTTTATACCCAAGTGCTTTGACTATTTCCACCGGTCGTCACAGGGTTTGTATTTGATTGTATTGTAGTGTGTTGGGTTTATTTTAATATTTATTCATCCTATTCTTCGTTGCTCATTCAATTCGGAGAGTTTATTCATTATTTATTTATTTGAGAGTTGCTAAGATTGTATGTAGTTATTAAAGATTTTTAGTACATTATTGGCCGGTGTTAGATGCTATTTTATTTATGTTAGTTTGTTATTTTGACGCAAATAGCCACAAGAATTTGCAGGCATTTTACTGTTAATTTTATGTTTTTTTTTCGATGAGAATTTTTCCGTACGTTGAGGATGTGAGTTTGTCAGTATGTTTTGTAATTAGAGTTTTATGGCGCTAGAGTCATATAGTGGTTGTAAGACGACGTGAGAGTGTGATTGTAGTGTAGCCAATGAAGATATTGATTTTAATTTGTTTTCCGAAAGGCACTCGAAATGGGGCAACCAAATTCTATAAATTACGTGGCTTTGGTTTATGAAAAGTTTGCCCTCCGATCAATCGGCTGGTCACGTCAAGCCCTAGCACTTATATGATTTTCCCAACCCTATGCCCTTATGGCAAGCCCCCTCCCCTTTTTATCATATGGGTGCAAGAAGAAGGCTGTGACCGAGGTTTACATGTCTGGGAATGCCATTAAACTCTATCTGATGGTGAGGTTCCAGTTTAGAGGTTCGAGGAATGTGGAGCACCCGGTCCACCATTGATCCCTGGTCCACTCTGACCCGGAGTGTAGTACTGTTAGGTCCCATCTATGGGTGAAAAGAAAAACATGAGTTGATAAACGAAATTGTTATCCATTAAGAATGAATCTATTTCAAAACTTTGATCCACTGAGATTGATATGCCGTAAAACAAGACAAACCAAACCTAGGAAGATTTTTGTTTTTTTGTCGATGGTTTTGCCCATGTATACAAAATGTATCCACCCCTATGCGCGAGCAGTTTGTGACACAAGGTACATTTACTAAGCGGAGTTTAACAGTTTTTTAATTCTGAGTCTCCCTTCTTCTAGACTGGTTTCCTAACTAAGGTCTAAGAGCCAACTCCGCCCTTCTTATTTGGAGAGAGAATAGTTGGACTTATGCCTTTCCGAAGGGAATTAGAACTATGTAAAATGTAAACAGCCTCCTCCAGGATTTGAACTCGCATCGACGAGACCATTTCCTACGACTCTAACCATTACACCACGCGCCTCCATTTATATAGAAATTCTCAGTTGTTAACTTCCGGTGATTTCTCTTGCTTCCGCTATCTTAAATGTAAATGTAAAAATATTTAAATTTAAATGTTTTTTCGGATTTTTTTTATAAAGAGGTTTATTGTCAATATTTCTTTTTCTATGAAACAATGGAATCTTTTAAAGAGAAACGTAACCATTTATTTTCAACACCTGTCATAAGTGATACAATTCTACGATTGACGTTTTAAAGCGAAAAATGATTGAAAAAACGGAAAGGAAATACTTAAAAATTGAATATTGTTTCGGAAATTAAACTTGGCTAAAAGTAAAATCCTCTCTCTTGCTTCGCATGGAGGACGGATATACTTTCTATGCTTTCACTTCTAGAGGGAAAAAGATTAGCATCGTTGTGAAAGATAAGATATATGTTTAAATTTAGTACATAACACTATTCCAAAATATCAGCACACGAGGTGAATGGGAATATTAATTACTATTTACGATTCTGGTATGTTTCCAAGATGAAAAAGAAAAGAAAGAATGGTTCGTAAACTGAAGTAGTTTAGGACTACAAGGAAATAAAATCCACAACAGCTGAAATAACTTTATTAGCCGTAGGCACACGCACCTGCCCGTACACATAAAGAAATACGCATAAAATGCTCGCATACACATACGCACACATATACATAATCGCACAGCCCCACACATCATATATATATATATATATATATATATATATATATATATATATATATACATATATATATATATATATATATGCGTGTGTGGGGGGGGGGTGTACAAGTGTGCCAGACAGGGTTCTCTCGTTGCCTGTGTGTATCTGTTTTTTGCATGCTCCCGAATGCTAATGTGAATACATGTTGTGTAGCCCACGTATGCTTCTTGTTGTATATCTGATGAGTTTATTTTGTATATATAATATATATATAATATTAATAGAGAAGAAATATTTTGGGGTAATTCGAAGTATGAGGAAATGGGCCAAAATTCCTGAAATACTAGGTTGGATTTTATGTACCAAATTCCATTTAATTCTGATATTTCGAAAGATATATCTTTCTTTACAAATTCTTACGTTAGACTGGGTGGTTATTTGTAGGCTCTGCGTTTGTT
>CM042141.1:143041466-143061466 GCA_023376005.1 Doryteuthis pealeii
TATTGGTGTGTATATACACACACACTCATATATATATATATATATATATATATATATATATATATTTGGAGGATATGTGCTTAATTGAAGTCATACCTAATTTTGAAAATTAATTAGTTAATAATTAATGAATTTAGGCGGACATATATGTTCAAATGTAAGGCTAAACGAATCGAGAAAATGTCAATCCCTGAATGTACAATTCGACCTATTAGGTCTCATCAGCAAGGTTATAGACATGGGAGACTGCTCCGTGTGTGACTCGGAACCTCGACTGTCAAGCTGACAGGCGACATCTCTAACCGTTACACTAGCTTGCCAATCCCACTTTCTTCGTTGGTTTTGAAACTTATTTATATTCCACTTTTTATTGACTTGCTACACGACAGTATGGGGTTAAGTAAACAAACAAATGTGTTTATTTTTATATGGCTTTAAGCCGACAATTTTTGGAGGATATGTGGTTAATTGAAGGCTGCTCCGTGTGTGACTCGAAACCTCGACTGTCAAGCTGACAGGCGACGTAATAAATACATTTGTTTGTTTACTTAACCTCATATATATATATATATATATATATATTATATATATATATATATATATATAATATATATATATATATATATATATATATATGAGTGTGTTTGTATGTGCGTGAGTATTTGTGTGTGTAATTCTGTGTGAGTGTGAAGATGTTGGCTTGATATAGACAGAAAGAACCTTAAATACTTTGTAAACATCATCAAGTATCGTCTTTAATTTGACCAGCATAATACCGTATCAGTTGGATGAGGAGTCTTGCCTTTTCAGAAGAAACAGTCAAGATTAAAGCCCAAGAAATCTAAGTGAATGGGAAAGGCCGACAAGGTCCGACTTTACATCAAATGAACTTAAGTAGTTAAATCCCCGCTTCACCCTCGGATGAGTGTTTTTTTTCTTCTTCTTCTTCTTCTTCTTCTTCTTCTTCTTCTTCTTCTTTCTTTTCACTTCTTTAATGTTCAAGATACACTTTGCGTTTTTCATCTTTTCCCGCTCTTCCATAACAAGAATTGGCAGTCAGTATTTTGGTTTGAGGCGTTCGCTTCTATGATGGCCGAGCTGAAGAAAAGATATGAAAAGGCCCCGAACGTCTTGAGAAGGCCGTAGAACCAATTAGGGGATCCAAGAGGGCAGTGTTAGCGCGATGCAATGCTCCCTTCATCTCAAGATAATCCAGGCTATCAAAAGTATTTTATTATTGGAAGAGTGTCAAAAATATCTGCACAGTGAGGGCTGCAGGGGGCTTATCAAGAAAAGTGTTGCCAAAATTTGACCGGACGATAAGAACAAAGAGTCACTTCCACATTTTTCATTTCTTTCGGATCATACAGAAACCCTTACCCCAACCAGACGCTCGGATTAACACATAAAGTAATATATATAATATATATATATATAATATATATATATATATATATATATATATATATATATATATATATATAGCTAGATAAATAGATAAATAGATAGATAAATATGAATATATGACCAACTTATTTATATATATATGTATGTGTGTGTGTGTGTGTGTGTGTGTGTGTGTGTTTGTGTCTCCAACTTTGTACATGCATATATATTTCTTCGAGAATCATGTTTAAACACACACACACACACACACAATATATATATTATATATATATATATATACATATATATATATATATATATATATATATATATAGACACATACATACAAAACACACATTTCTCTCCATCCTCTCTCTTTCTCTTTCTCTCTCTCTCTCTCTCTCTCTCTCTATATATATATATATATATATATATATATATATATATATATATATATGTTGTGTGTGTGTGTGTGTGTGTGTGTGTGTGTATTGTATCATGCATGTGTGTGTGTAACTAGAAAGAGAGAGAAAGAGAGAGGGGGAGGTCTCTCTCTCTCTCTCTCTCTATATATATATTATATATATAATACATATATGTATGTATGTATGTATATGTATATATATATATGAGCGTTTGTGTTGTTTTTTGTGTGTATGTGTGCGTTAGAGAGAAAAAGAGAGAGAGAGAGAAAAAGAGAGAGAGAGAGAGAGAGAGAGTTTAAGCATAGTTTTCGAAGAAATATCTTTGCATGTAAAGAAGTTGGGCATTGGTTCCGTAGCCTAATGCTGGCAAATATTTTTCTTTTACATAACGGGAGGCCAGGGAGTTTTGCTAATGAGTTCGATTCTTATTGGGTACCAAATATTTCTGGATTTGTGACAAACTAGACAAAAGTCTAGTAATTGGGAAAGTTTAGTAGAAGGCAAACTATCTATCTATTCATTTATTAATCTATCTATCTATCTCCGTTCATATCTGTATATCTATTAATCTATCTATCACAGTCTGTTCATATATGTCTATCTATCAATCTATCTATTACAGTCTGTTAATATCTGTCTATCTATCATTCTATATATCACTGTCTGTTTATATTTATCTTTGGTGTAATGTTAACAAACTAATCTTGCAAATCCATTATTACTGAATAGCAAATTCGATTCTCACAGGATGCCCATAAAAATTCTCACATAAAAACAATTTGAATTAATCCAACCTTGTAGGATGTCAGGAAATTATCTTTGTTCTTATCTGTAATAAGATAGCAATGCATGCTCAGTCGGAGAGGCTTAGAATACGAGGTATGTCAGAAAAGTTCGATGTGAGGGGCACAGGGCCAGACGATTAATCAGCATGTCTGCAGCATTTGCTTCGTTCAGTGCGCAAAAAGAGGCGAGAAGAGACAGGACAACTCGTGGGGGCTTCACTATGACAGCACACCTTACCACACTGCTCTGAGTATCCGAGTGTTCCTGGTCCAGTAGAAAATAACTGCGCTGGAGAAACCTCCCTACTCGCCTGACGTGGCTCCATGTGATTTTTCCTATTCCCCAAGCTCAAGGGAGTGATCAAGAGAACCCATTTTGAATATGTGCACACTATCAAAAAGGTAGTGGCGACATAACTACGGAAAATCCCTGAATAATCCTTCCAAGAGTGCATGCAAGTGTGGCAGAGAAATATAAATAAGAAATAAGAAATTTATTAATCAATAGTAGTACAAATTATTTAAAAAAATATAAGTAAAAGAAAAACTTTATTGGTTTAAACTACTATTGAAGGGAGGCCATGCCTAATAACGTGAAGCTAATCCCATGGACATGACCACCCTTGGACGCTCACAGGAAACAATACATGAAACACACAACGTAAACATATACATATATATCATGAGACAAATTAGCCGTGTGAGAATCTAAATGCAAATCTGTTGTTTATAAGAGGCAATAAAATGATTTTTCAAAAGTGTTTTAAGGACAAAATAATTAACTGAAACAAGCTTCCTCTTTTCTTTATCAAAAAATAACGACTGAACAGTATTCCAAGAATTAATTGCATTAAAACGAATCGAATTATGCCCAAAACTAACAGTGTTAATGATAGGGAAATTAAGCAAACCAGATTGGTCAGCACGAGTGACATGAGTATGGGTGAAGTCAACTGCAAAAGCATTCTGAACAGAAACAGGCATTTTATTGTGGAATAGTTTATGTGAGAACAAAATAGCAAAGTTTTGGAGAACAGTTATACGATTAATCAAAGTACCGCCATTAGGCTGACCCCAAATTTGATTACAGTATTGGAGATGGGAATGGAAAATGGCATAATAAACTTGGATCAGAACATTTAGTGGCACAAAATGACGAAGTTTAGCTTCTTAGGAAGGATGGGAAAGTACACTATACTCCAGGGGATTACTTTGAAGTGAATAACATGTAGTTTGGGTTTTAAATAATTTTTTTGTGACAACAGTCCTGGAACTTTTTTTTGACATACCGTGTATACTGATTGCAGAGGGATTAGACACCCCACACCAAAAAACGTGGTATTCTGGATATGACACATTTATTGCAACAGATGGCGAGGCTCAATTTTTTTAATCTATAGGGAGTGTAGAGTACTCCTTCATTGAGATTACTCTCAGAAAATGTTGTGATTGACTGCATAACAGCAGAAACGTTCATTGGACAGCCAGTTTTACGATTACTATGCTAGCATGTCTGTTTTTCTTTTTTCTGCCTGGATATACATCTTTCATTCTTTCTGTGTCTGTCTCTGTCCCTCTATGCATATATATATATATATATATATATATATATATATATATATATATATGAAAATATATATATATATATGAAAAAAAAAAAAATATATTATATATATATATATAATATATATGAAAAATAGATGGAAATTAATCCGACAGTATGAAATTTAACATTTTTGAAAATAACACCATTTGTTTTTTCAAGAATGTTAAATTTCATACGGTCGGATTAATTTCCATCTATTTTTCATATTTGTCCAATGAAAAAAACAATATATCTGGAATTTTACACCTTGAAGACTTTCATCTACAAATCTACGGATTCATCAACACCACAAGTAAATCTTTGGAACTTTTACATCTTTCTCCAATTACGCTGTGGACATTGTATATTATATTTTAATAGCTGAAATATATCCCAAACAATGTTGATACCCACCTTACATTTTTTATATAACTTTATAACAAACTCTTTTGAGTTTTACTATAAACTATAATGCTTCTGATTTTTTTTAAATCAAGAATAAAATTTATTTTATTTTTAAAACAGAACACGCATTTTTTTTAAATTTTCAGCAGTTGAATATAGCGTTCGTATGTAAACAGTCTTCAAACGGATATTTTTTATTTTTATTTTCCCGTCTGTGTTGCTCGTGAAGATGACCAATTTATCGATTTGTCGAAACAGATTTCTGTCAGCAATTACATAACACAATTGTTTTTTTCAAAAATGTTAAATTATATATATATATATATATATATATATATATATAATATATATATATATATATATATATACAAGTAGTGTCATAAACGTATCGAGATTGAAGCTGTATTTATCAAAAGAAATGAACAAGGGATGGAACGTTACTTTTTCGGAATACAAGGTGTGTCAAAAAGTACCAATTTTAAAGCTGTATTTACCAAGATATACATGAAGAATGAATGGAACGTTACTTTTTTTAGATTTCAATGTGTGTCAAAAAGTGCGGAAAATCTCGATACATTTTTGACACACATTGTATATATATATATATATATATATATATATATATATATATATATATAGGCCTGGTTAATCATGAAAACTTGTCATGCTTCTACTGCACTAAAGGGTAACAAACAGCTGGTGCTCTCAGGTGTCACATAAGAGTTCCCAGTGATGCTTATACCGTGCCTGTCATCTCAGTCAACACCGATTGCCATGAGTGCCAAATTTATTCTCAGATATGCAAGTCGCTGGCAGGACTGAAAAGTCATCAACGAGCTCTCGAAATGTATGACGAGATGTTTGCGATTGGCACAGACACACACACACACACACACACACACACACACACACACTCACACATACACACACACACACACACACACATATATATATATATATATATATGTATATATATATATAAATATATATATATATATATCCGTCATATAAGCGGTTGTAATTAGGTTGCAACTTTGTATACGTGAGAATGGAAGCCATTTTATCTATTATTGACATGTAGTGTAGTTTAGTTTAAAATTGTCAAAGGTAAAACCGTTGTGTGCTCGATGAATTAAAAAACTAAATATTTTTTTCATCTCTAAATGTTTTTCAATTTCTTTATTACTTAGTAGTTTCTAGCTTTCCCCTGTATTTTTTGTCCCTACGCGATTATCATTTGATATATATATATATATATATATATATATATATATATATATATATATATATATGAATTATTAGTATTCTCTCATGTTCTTTTGTGTCATCTTTTTGTTGTTCTACAATCTTTCGTTTATTTTATTTTATTTCATTTTTGTTATGTTTTTCATTTTTCTATTTCTTTCACCAATTTTGGAATAATCCCTTCCGTGGCATTTCAAATTTCCTATTTGTCTTTCTACTACTACTACTACTACTACTACTACTATTTCAAGAATCTCTATTTTTACTCTCTTTGTTTTCTTCTCAATTTTCTGGAACTTTTAATTTGATTTTTGGTTTTGTCTTTGACAAAATATCATTTCTCTTTATTTATTCCCATCTATTATTATTATTTACTCCTTTTGAGTTTTCACATCAGCATTAGCTGATGTTCTTTCACTGGAGTCTGAGTGACAGCAAGTCTCCTCAGATCTCCAGGACTCTTCTGAGTATTCTGGCAGATTGCAGCAGTGCAGTGTTCTGAATGGTTTCAACCCTTCCTCTGATTTCCAAACATTCCAGACCCTTTTCCAATCCTTTTGGGGCTGTTCCAAGTGCACCAACTACAAATGGTATCACCTTCAGTTTCATATTCCATAACTTCTTTAGTTCTCTGGCAAGGTCCAGATATTTGTCTATTTTTTCATTCTCCTTTAGCTTCACCCTGTGATCTGCTGGCTCTGCAAAATCCACCAGTTGACAAGTTCTTTCTTTTTTGTTTATCAACACTAGGTCTGGTCTTCTTGCTGGGATAAGGTGATCCGTTTTTATTTCAAAATCTCACAGAATTTTATGCGTTTCGTTCTCAAGAACAGATTCTGGTTTATGCATATACCATTTTTTTGCATGGTCAAAATTAATTTTTTGCATAATTCCCAGTGGACCACCTTCCCAACCCAGTCGTGTCTAGTTTTTTATTCTCGTTGTGCTAGTTTGCTACATTCGCAGAGTATATGGTTTACAGTCTCATCTCTATTCCCGCAAAGTCTACATCTACTATTTTGTTCGGTACTATCGATTTTCGCTTTGATGTAGTTTGTCCTTATGGCATTATTTTGTGCAGCAGTTATAAGTGATTCCGTTTCTCTTTTGAGGTTTCCTTTTCTTAACCATGTCCAAGTCTTTTCATGGGCAACCTCTATTTATTTTATTTATCTTTTTTTCATTATCTATTTTATTTTAATTTTATTTTATTTATTTTTATTATTATATATTATTATTATCATTATTTTCATTTTTATTATTTCGTTATTATTATTTTCCTTATTTATTATTATTAACATCTATTTATTCTTAAAGTATTTATTATTAAGAGACTCTTATACTCACATGTTCTGCTTTTTGGTTCTTTTCTCAACTCGCCTTATAAATTCTCTATTTTGCTTTAAATATGTATATCTTCAATTGGAAACATTACATCTCTACTTTCTTTTTATACTTTATATTCATAGATCACTTTCAAAACTGTGTAACCTTCTTCATCTGTTTCTCGTGTTGTTTGCATCTACGTAATAATATCAAAAACTTGTACACCGTGCTTGCTGTTTATACGACGTCTATGTCTAAACACAATGTTCCAAAGTCACATTTTTCTTTGCCGGTATATTGATTTATTTAAAAAAGAAACTGACTTAAAATTACACAAAGTTCATATCTGAGGTCATTGTTGTTACTAGAATTGACCTATTGTCGGTATCAGCTGAACAACGACGGAGTTTATCACCTTTTTAGTGACATTGTTTTGCCGGAGTGGAAAGCTACACCTACCAGATGTTTTACCACACAGATCAGATTATACGAGCTGTGATTCTCATCCACTAAATTGGCGAGGGCCGGTATCGAACCAGGAACCTTGTGATTCCAACTGAGCTGTCTGTAAATAAATCATCATCATCATCATCACCATCATCATCATCATTGGAATATTCTGGTATACAAGGTGTGCGACAATGCACCACCTAAATTAATAGACTATGCGGTGTCACGTGTTTTATTCCTCCGCCAATCAACAACCATAATGCGTGGCCAGTTGCGCTAGTACGTTCACTTTTGGACTAATACTCTTGGGAAAGGTATGAACGCCCTCATTGTTGGATTATTGTTGTATATAAGGTGTGCTACAATGCACTGCCTACATTTCTAGACTAGGTGAGGTCACGTAGTTTATTCCTCCGCGAATCAACAGCCATAATACGTGGCTAGTTGACTACTTAATCACTGATACTGACATACTATTTGCAATCATTGATGAAGGAACTTGCAATACTGAGGAGCACCAAGGAACAACCAAAGGATTCTTTACCAAGGATTACCGCTGGACAAGTGCTCTTGCTTGAATCCTAAAGGATGGCCCACAAAATCGTAACAATCATCATGTCCCGCTAGTAGCACGGATATTGATGTGAATCTCTCGCCAACCTTTCTTTGCCCTTAAGGGAGGCCTCTCCGCAACATTCAGTATCCGGACATAGCTGGTCAATATAGGTATTTACCGTACGACCCATACTGACGTGCCCATGTGCAGGTTTCCACAGGAGAACGTCTCTTATGAAAAAGTCTCCGGTTCTCTAGCATTGTCCAGGATGTCATGTTTGTTGCACGTGGATGGTGTGTATGACAGGGACCGGTAACTGTACAGCTGCTTCCTAGTGGGGTATTGTTTCCACGGTTTGTTTAAGATCACACACACGCTTATTCTCTATGTGCTTCGTTGGGTTCGAAGTGGTGCAGCCATATAATAACACTGATACAACTACGGCTTTGAAGAATTGTCGCTTTAACTTGGCAGTGGGATCGAATTTCAATATGACTAACAATCTATGACAGATAATGCATTCCCTATACGTGCATTAACATAGCTTTCAGTCGATGATATATTACCACCTAGGTACGTGAATTGTTCCACCGACTTTAGAGGCTTAGAGGCTAGAAAATAAAAACAAATCAAAGTTTATATTTAAAATAAAATATTTTATTAACAATTGCTTTCAAATAAAAAGCAGTACTTGCACAAATTATATACACGAATAGAAAAATAGAATTTTACAAATTCATTGTGATTCTGAGTGAAAAACAGGGCGATTTTTTTGTAGACTAGAAAGAAAACCAGTTCTTCGTTGAGTATTACGTTAGTATTTTTATCTTATTTTCGTGTCTTATCTAATACGACAAGACTTGAAGACACCAATGATGGAATGATCATAGGTACATATTAGTTCCTTTAGTTGACGAAATCCGAGTTTGAAAAGAAAGAAGCAATCTTTGTAAAAGTCACATAGGAGTGTTAAGTGATAAAAGTAAAGAAGAAAATAATATTATAATGAAAAAATAAAAATGAGATGGAAGGCAACGAAAGATGAAGATATACACACACACACACACACACAGACACACAGTTAGTGAGATGGATGAGAAGAGAAAGTCTGGACACTTGTAAGTTCCATTCAGTCTGGGTAGTGGTTGCCGGGGTAGTGGTTGGGATAATAACAAGTTTGTCCCGCAGATCCATTGCTTGGTCTTACACAATTGATTTATGTTTTAATCACAAATGAAACCAATTTTCTTACTATTCACATCCTAATTTTTAAATATCTTTCTAGATATAAATACAACTTTCATTATTTTGGCACAAAAACCAAACTCTGGTGATAGTGAATATTTATAAGGACCTGGTTAGCTCAGTCGGTAGAGCGTACGGCTAGAAACCACAAGGTTCCTAGTTTGATAGCGGCCCTCGCCAACTCAGTGTATGAGTAGCACAGGGATCTGTGCAGTAAAGTAAGGAGCTGATACTAGGTGTGTCTCTCCACCTCAGACGCTAAAACAATCTCCTTAGTCTAGCGCTATTGAAAAGGGGATAGACTCCCTCGCTCCCCGGCGACTTTACTTTTACTTACATTGTTATTAATTGTTTTATTTTCATAGTTCCCTCCGGACATACATACACACATATATACATATACACAATTACCCTTTACGTATAGATAAATATGAAAATGAAATAAGCGCAATTGTAAAAAACAAAATGAAATATAACATTGAAAATATATTTATGATTATTATCAAATATTTACAAATGAATCAAATTTTGAGATGAAAAGAAACAATAATGATCTTACGTGCACTTAAACGTAGACATCAAACTAAACAGGATTTTTAAACAACAATATGGAAAGTGTTTATTCCAAGCAAACCCTTCATGTCATTCTTGGATATTGTCGCCCACTTGTAAAACCGTTTTTTTTTATTTTCTTAATGATACTATTTCTATTTTTCTCATATTTCATTTTGTCTCACAGCAGTTAGGAAATTTTACAAATTTATTTTCTGAAAGAAAAACAATATATTCGTTTTTATGTTTTCGTTAATAACAAAACCCTTAGATTGATCTTGAAAACGGACGAGTGTTTCTACTACATCCGCAGCCTTTATTCGGATTGCAACACAAGTGAAAAACGGGGAGAGGTGTAGAGGGGGAAAGGAAATGGGGGCGTATTGATCCATTTCCACAGACGACAGCATGTGCCCAACCAGGATGACAAATAGAGAACAATTCGTCATTTTCCCTTTTATTATTATTATTATTATTATTATTATTATTATTATTATTATTATTCCATCGCCTACACAAGCCTGGGTCAAATTTCAAGAATAATCTACATGTTTACTTTCCCTTATTATATATATATATATATATATATATATATATATATATATAGGCATATATATATATATATATGAGTTTGTGTGCGCGTACACATGCATATTTGATATTGTGTAGGTGTGTGTCAGTGTGTGTTAGGATGAGTGTGAGTAAGTGCATGTGTGTGTTTCAGTGTGGGTGTGTATATTTCTTCCGGTCAAATGCACCTTCGATTCCTATGACTTTGCTGAATGAATCATATATATATATATATATATATATATATATATATATATGTGTGTGTGTGTGTGTGTGTGTGTGTGTGTGTGTGTGTGTGTGTGTGTCTATCTGTCTTTCTGTGTGTGCGCGCACGCATGCGTGTTTGTGAGGATGTGTGAGGATGTGTGTGTGAGTAGTGAGTGATTGAGAGAGAGAGAGAGAGAGAGAGAGAGAGTGTGTGTGTGTGTGTGTGTGTGTGTGTGTGTGTGTGTGTGTATGTGTGTGTGTTAGTGTGAGTGTTAGTGTGCGTCTGTGCGCATCCGTGTTTGTGAGGATGTTTCTGTGCGTGAAGATATGTGAGTGAGTGAGTGAGAGATTGAGAGGGTTAGAGCATGCATGCGTGTGTGTATGTATGTATGTATGTTGTGTGTGATAGTGTGTGCGTGGGTGTGTGTGTGTGTGTTTGTATGTTTATTCCTGTCAAATGCAGCTTGAATTCAGCTACGACTTTATCAAATGAATCCTTCAATTGAGAAAAATGTCAATAATTGATTGTATCGACTTCCTCTTCCTGTAAAAGCAAAAATAAATTTATGCCACAATTTCACGAAAATACCACAAATATTTATAGAACATTAAAGCTTCCCTTAAACCGCGTCTATAAACGTCCCCAGTTTAAAAGGTAGAATAAACTTAAATACAATTTCTAGTTACCTAATTATAGCTTCTATACAATATGCAACCGGGTGAGATTATACAAGGTGTGTCATAAAAGTATCGAGACTGAAGCTGCAATTACCAAGATAGAAATCAACAATGCATGGTACGTAATTTTTTTCAGAATAAAAGGTGCGTTATGAAAGTTCTGAGTTTGAAGCTGCATTTACCAAGATATAGATGTACAATGAATGGAACGTTATTTTTGTTTTCAGAATACAAGGTGTGTTATAAAAGTATCGAGATTGAAGCTGCATTTACCAAGATAGAAATCAACAATGAATGGAACGTAATTTTTTTTTCAGAATAAAAGGTGTGTCATAAAAGTTCCGAGTTTGAAGCTGTATTTACCAAGATATAGATGTACAATGACAATGAATGGAACGTTATGTTAGTATTCAGAATACAAGGTGTGTCATAAAAGTATCGAGATTAAAGTTGCATTTACCAAGATAGAAATCAACAATGAATGGAACGTAATTTTTTTTTTTTTCAGAATAAAAGGTGTGTCATAAAAGTTCCGAGTTTGAAGCTGTATTTACCAAGATATAGATGTACAATGACAATGAATGGAACGTTATTTTAGTATTCAGAATACAAGGTGTGTCATAAAAGTATCGAGATTAAAGTTGCATTTACCAAGATAGAAATCAACAATGAATGGAACGTAATTTTTTTTTTTTTCAGAATAAAAGGTGTGTCATAAAAGTTCCGAGTTTGAAGCTGTATTTACCAAGATATAGATGTACAATGACAATGAATGGAACGTTATTTTAGTATTCAGAATACAAGGTGTGTTATAAAAGTATCAAGATTGAGGCTGCATTTACCAAGATAAAAAATCAACAATGAATCGAACTATATTTTTTTTACAGAATAAAAGGTGTGTCATAAAAGTTCCGAGTTTGAAGCTGTACTTACCAAGATATAGATGTACGATGAATGGAACGTTATTTTTGTATTCAGAATACAAGATGTGTCATAAAAGTATCGATTTAAGCTGTATTTACCAGAAATAGATAGAAATGAACAATGAATGGAATACAAGGTGTGTCAAAGGGACTCGATACTCTTTTGGCACAACGTTTTTATGGCATCGCAGAACTCTATTAGAGTGTAGAATGTTGACAGCAATTGTAATGCCAAAAAGACAATGACAGGATTTTTATGTATCAGGTTTTCAGTGGATTTCTCCATTGACATCTACATTCTTGTGGCTGAGTTAGTAAAGCCTTAGGTACGTGGAACCGTGCTTTCCTGGGGCATGAGGGGCTGTGAGTTCGAATCTCACCTGGAAATTATTCTTTATTCTTATGTTTATAGTAGGATGCAGCCCTTTGTCCATTTTTCTAGCGGGTTTTGTCTGTATACTGCATTGCATAGTCAAGGTTGTATGTCATCAAATTTCCATATTTTCCAGATCTCTGGGCGTATTTCGTCGAGGCCCGCGGCCTTTATTACTGCCGTACAATTGAAAAGCCGGTTGAGTTACAATATGATATAGTAAAGTCGTCGGGGCAGCCTAATGTCGGTATCAGCCAGACAGCGAGGGAGTCTATCCCCTTTTCCCTAGCGCTAGACTAAGGAGATTGTTTTTAGCGTCTGAGGTAGAGGGACATACCATCAGCTGCTCATTTTCAGATTTCTTTGCCCTTGTTTTTCAACGATACAAAAACTCGGACGAGACGATTAATGATCTCCCAAAAGACTCTAAAAAGAACTTTGTGAAGTAATCGAACCTAAAAAAGGAAAGAAAAAACAACCCCACATCAAACTCTTTTTTTGTTCCGAAATTTTCAGCCAAAATTCAACCATGTTCTCTGTTGAAACGAATCGCCAATTCTGGCATTTTATAATGAATTAAACATATCCAGGAGGGGGGTAGTGAGAGAGAGAGGGGGAGAGAAAGAGAGAGAACCATGGGAAAGACGAAACAAGCGATACCTGCATGACACCGGCTAGACAATTTGTGATTTATTCTAACATGTTAGCAGAAAAAATATCTGAATTAGAACGAACATCTAAATACGAAACAAAAAAGTATGATTTCTTAATTTTAAAAGTTTAAAATAAATTTAACAAAAATATAAAAGTTATTTTGTTCCTAAATTTGCAGCTATAAAATGCGATACGAAATTTGCTGCGTATAAAATCCGATACGATATACTCATTGTAACTGCCTTGAAGCAAAAAATATAAATAACAATATACTTTACGCAACAATGCTTCTAAAGCAAATTACTTAATCTCATTCCTCATGCCGGAGCATATTCCTAAAATTTGCGATCTTAACGTCCACTCTCGGCTTTGTATAGTAGTAGTAATAGTGACGTATTTACCCTTGACAAGCTAATTTTGCATATATTATTCGCTGTATATCGGTGGCCCAGTGGTAAAGTCTCTGACTCTGCGTGCTGAGTTGCCGGCTTCGATTTCTGTCGGAGGGAAATCGTAAGTGATGAGACTTAATAAAGTTGAAACAGCTGCTGTACATAGTTGTATAAGAAAAATCCTGGACGTGGTAATTGCATTTCACTTAGCGCTAACACCCTTGGGAAGGGTATGCATGCTACTCTCCATCCAGCTATGGATAAGTAGTAGGGCAGACTAGGCTCTTTAACCTTGGTTAGGCAACTGGTCTAGGAGAAGGAAAACTCTGAATTCAAACCAATTGAACTCCGCTTAAGAAATTAACCTTGTGTCACATCCTGCTCGTGCGGAGGGGTTGGTAAATATATATAAGAAAAATGTCCTGATAGTAACTAATTATTTTTGAAGATAAAATTGCAAACACTTACATGTAGACCATGAGTCATGCGACATGAATGCCGAGGTCTGGTTCTTTGGACGGGATACGCACCTCGTGCGTGTTCTTCTCTTGGGTTTTTGTTGTAATTAAATATTCCACACTCTCTTTCACCCATGTGGTCTGACTATATATATAGTGAGCAGGGCATTATGCTGGGCTGGTTTCGAGGATTAGTATCATGCCTCACTATTCTATGTCTGTCTTATTGTATATATCTGCAATAAAACCCTCTATCTTAAATCTACGAACGTGTTGACTGGTTCTTCCACCCGACTACAACCCTGTCTGATCTTATCCCTTTTAAGGACACCATAGTTTTACAATATGGAACACTGATATAGTTTGAATTTTGAAATTTGAATTTTCAGACCCAGATCCAAGTCTAAATCTAACTCTATGATCTAAAATTGAACAAAAATAGAAGGAAAATATTTCGAAATATTTTCAACTTTCATACTTTAACAAGTATTTTGTTTTACAATAGTATCTTCTCTTTCTTTTAATTTCAATTGATGGTTGGTTGGTTGGTTGGTTGGTTGGATTTTACGGCGTGTCAACAGATGTTGGGTCATTTTATTACGAAGACATTTTATTTTATTTATTCTTGATGGTTATTCAATTTTTTTTTCACTCAAAATTTTACAAATTCATTTTTTCTATTTAACCCATAGATGCATCCCTAACAGGTACTACCATTTCGGGTCCGAGTGGTCCTTGGAGTAATGGTGACGAAGGGATACTTGACACTCCATAGAGCTCCGAAATTAGAACCACACCATTAAACACAGTTTAACATCATACCCAGGGCATTAATTTCAATTGAAACCTAAAATAAGTGTCTATATTATACACATATTCTTGTGACGTCTTAATTTGTTGTGTACTTTTCAAAACTGGCATTAATTTTAAACAAGTTGCATAAATGTTTAAAATATTAGAATTATAATACGGTGAAATTGGCAACTGACTTATATAATTATTTATCTATAAACCAGATTAAAAAAGCACGATGTAGGATATTTAATATTTTCTTGCCAGTAAAAGAACGACACATCAGAAGTTGAAATAATATTCCATTTATCGTTGGCACATTTCTTACCTATTTCCATAATCATAACGACTTTCAGAGAAGCAGTTAACATTAGAGAATAAACCAGATTCTCCTTTTTAAATATAATATGCACAACTATTCAGTAATGCAGACGTCAAAAAGATATTAAATAAAAAGAAGAAAAACTTTCAACAACGCGGGAAAAACCATATTTTTTCATCACCTCACCTGTACAGACGAATATTTCTTCCGAGATGCTGCGACAAGTTAGATTTACATGGAGTTCTCGAGAAACTGAACATATTCTGGATTTCTGTTTTTATTGTTTTTCTGTGTTTTCTTTTTTTTTTTTTTTTTTTTTTTTGGCTTCGAAATTGGAGAACAACACTGAATGTAAAATATGGAAATGTTCTCTCAACATAGACAACACAATGATGCAGCGATTGACCAATTTTTTTAGACCTCTTCAACGTTGTTTTCTTAAAATGTCTTTTTTTTTTTCAGGGAAATATAATTCGGATTTTGTCTTAAGAATTTTACACCTGAGAAGAGTCAGTCCTGCTGGCTGGGGCTTTAGTATACATCAACCACCTCTGCAGAGGCATAAGGCCCATCCCCAATTGGATCACCTGTTGGTCGTGGGTGGCGACCCGTTATGCTTAGGGAAGAATCCTGGTGGCTAAACAGTCCATGACATGCAATACTCAACTTTGGTCCTTGCTTTGGACGGTAGGAGAGGCCCTCATTCGATCAATCTGCTGGTTACGTCAATCCCTAGCACCTATATGATTGTACCGACCTTATTTCTCATAAGGCAAAGCTCAAACCTGTTCATTGTATATGTGCTAGATGGCGGTGACTGAGCGTTTTAATGTCTTGGGTATCTGGTGGGAAGTTCTAATTATGGAGCTCTGATGACTGTGGGGTCCCCCTTTATCACAATTACTCCCAGGTCCACCCTGAACCAGAACGGTAGTATCTGTTAGGGTCACATTTATGGGTTAAGTAGAAAAATGAGTTTTAAAAAAGTATTTCTAAAAAGTTTAGTTTAAAAAAATGTTGAATACCCATCAAGAAATAATAAAACAAAACGTCTTCGGCATAAAATATCACAACAAGAGTTGACATGCCATAAAATCTAACCAATTAACTGTAGTTGAACAGCGATGAGAAATAGAGAAGTCATTTTCACCATTTAGTAAGAACATCTACCAAAATCAATCTGACGCTTCTTTGTTTGAGTAAGCAATACTTAGCAAATTCGGAATATTTTTTATAACAGAAATTCAGAACATATACTATATGTGTGTGTGTTACACTATTTCGCTACTAATAATGGATCACAGAATTTATTTTGTAATTAACAGAAATACAATAAGAGGGTGAAAGAAATAGGCATCAGAAAGAAGAAAAGAGTAAAAGAAAGGGAAAAGAATGGAGTAAATATAAGAAAGCGAAAAAGAAAGAAAGAAAGAAAGAAAGGAAAAGAATGAGATAAATATAAGAAAGAAGTAAAGAAAGAAACAAAGAAAAAAAAGGGGGAAAAGTGAAAGAAAGGTATAGATGATATAGAGACAGCGAAAAGAAGAAAAAAGGAAGACTGAGAAAAGGGAAAGAAACAATAAAGAGAATAAATTTAATTAAAGCAATACGTGAACTACGTCGTGAACATTGATAGGTTTTCCTTATATACGAACTTGTTTGACTGTATTTATATTTTGTATTCATACAATCCCTCCTCCACAAACAGGATTCGATACAATATCATTTTTTTTAGCAGAGAACAACAGGTTTCAATTCACAGTTGTTATTGTGCCATAGCAAAAAATAAAATTAAAATAAAATAAAATAAAAACATCGCCACGACTTTTAAAATAAATGAGCGACTTTTTTCAAGATATAATTTCTGGAACACCCATTTCCAGAAATAATTTCTAGAGCTCCCATTTCCAGAAATAATTTCTAGAGCACTCGTTTCAAGAAATGATTTCTACAGCGACCGTTTTTACCATATTTGCATGTGATGTTTTTATTTATTTTCTCTGATGCACCAAGACCGACTTGTTTGAAAATAGGGACACAATAATCAACCTCAAGATCAAATTCAAAATATGCGCGAGAAACTTAAAGACTTAAACCTATGTTGTATATTGAAGATGTTTATAAGAAGGTGAAAACGGAAATAGGGTCTTCCGGTTGGATCGAGGCAGGGAAAGAGTAATAAAGGACTTTTTCCGGGTAAAGCGAACAAAGAAGGATGGGTAACAATAAGTTCGGAAATAGATTTGTCCACTGATAAAGATAACAAAAGAAGACACGTAGGCGTTTGATATATATAAAAGGAAGTCAGGGATCCCAGGTCAGTTAGACAGTTAGACAGCGGACGGCGAATAGAGCACAAGGAGCAACCGTCGACACGGTCCATCGCTGCCAGCGGGCAATGAGGTTCGTCCACCCCTTCCACGTTCCCAGCGCCAGTCACCCCAACAGTAGTAGTAGTCATCGTCAACCCTTGGGCATTCATATTGTCACGCTCGCCACCCACCAGCCGAGGGAGAGAAATAAAGTCAACTCCTACTATACTCATGTGTTGTAGATTTCATTAAGCGACTACTACATATATCGCTTTTGGTACAGTGAAAACCCCAGTACGTAACACCTATAACTTGTTTGGGACTGCAATTAACTATAATTCCACTTAGCTGGGAAAGGAGAGAAGGGAGAAACGTTTAATCATGCAATCTCTAAAAGCATTTGTAAAACACAAACAGCCTCGTCCATTTCAATGTAATTCATTCGGATTATTTTACTCGTTTGAGACATTTCCTTTCCCTCAGTTTGATAAAATTGTGTACAATCTACGTTTAAAACAGACTGTTGTTTCTTGTCCTGGAACGTAGTAGACTTTATTTTTATGTTTCTTTGTTTTGTTTTACGGCATATCAACCTCAGTTGGTCATTTAATGCCGATAAAGTTTTGAAATAAATCAATTCTTAATGGATAATACAATTTTTTATAAATACATTTGTTCTATTTAACCCATAGATTGGACCCTAACATGTACTACCACTCCGGGTCAGAGTGGACCAGGGAGCAATGGTGATGAAGGGGTGCTCCACATTCCCCAAACCTCCAAAACTGGAACCTCACCATCAGATAGAGTTTAACGTCATTCCCAGGACATGTAGACCCGCAGCCACCGCCTTCTAGCACCCATATGATAAAAAGGGATTGGGGCTTGCCATAAGGGCAATAGGGTTGGGAAAATCATATAGGTGCTAGGGCTTGACGTGACCAGCCGATTGATCGGAGGGGGCCTCTCAGACCGCCCGTCTAGCCCAAGATAGAGCCAAAGTGGAGTATTGCATGTCATGAATTGCTCATCCACCTGGGCTCTATCCTTAAGCTTCACGGGTCGTCACCAACGGCCAACAGATGGCCCCATTGGGGGAGTCTTACCCCTCTGCAAAAGTGCAGTCGGTGCATTCTAACGCCCCAGCCGACAGGGTGGTTTATTTTTATGGCTTTGATTTATGTGAGAGATGTGATCAAACATTGACAATAATGAGTTTTAACGCCCAGCTTGAATGAATACGAAACATGAACACTGACATCATCTAATTCCAAGTGACCAATTAGTGAAATAAATTGGGATCTTAAACAAATATTTTAATAGTTTGTAATTTATAATTTAGGTTTTAGATTTGGAAGGAAAGAGAAAACAAAGAAAATGTCAACAGGTGTAGCGTGAACAGGTGTAGTGTAATTATTATGGTCTACGGAGAAGGGCCGGTTTAGCTCAGTCGGTAGAGTGTTCGACTAGGAATCACAAGGTTCTTAGTTCGATACCGGTCGTCGCCAACTCAGCGAATGAGTAGCACAGGGATATGTGCGGTAAAGTGAGGAGCTGATAGTAGGTGTGGCGCTCCACCTCAGATGCTAAAATAATCTCCTTGGTCTAGTGCTAGTGAAAAGGGGATATACTCCCTCGCTGACTGGCCGATATCGACATTAGGGCGCCTCGACGACTTTACTTTTACTTTACGGAGAATTTTGGGATTTGATGGAGAAAGAGGGGAAGAAAAAATAAGAACAAACAAGGGTTAAAACTTGGAAGAGTAAACAAACACTAAGCGGGCTGCCAGTAATTTGACCGAAGAATGACCCCGGAAATAGATATTAAATTAAAAACGGAAGTTCCGTGTTTTGACCGGAAACGCATGTGACACCGGAACGAGAAAAGGGAGAGGAGACAATCTGTCACTTTTTCGGCCGGGCTTCGTGGAAGGCAGACTGGGCCTTCCTGGTTACCCCTATGGGTTTCATACAGTAGTAGCGAACATGATTTACGAGAGGGTAATTTGATTGTGTCCTTTCTCTCTTTCTCGTTGTCTTCTCCTTCTCTCGCAAAAAAGAAGCCACGAGCCTAAAAAAAAAATACCACAGCCCTTGACTATACAACTTGCGTGTATGTTGTTTCTGAACTAACGAATGTAACTACAATTAACGGCGATTGCTACTACAACTTGAGTTGGCCTATGCGACAAACACCGTTCTTGTACCGTGATCATCGTTATGCTACACAGGATTGTTTACAGATGAAGGATATCAAATAATACAATGATGTTATTTACGTCACTAAAAATCAGCTTATATTTATGTTAAAAACATTTGGACTATCTACGTTTAAGATAGGCAGTCGTCTCTTATCC
>CM042141.1:143066466-143081466 GCA_023376005.1 Doryteuthis pealeii
TTTATTTTCTCCGGCTTTATTGATATTCTTATCTATCTCTCATCACCGCATAATTGCAAAACCTTTCTCGACAAAATATCTACCGAAATCTTTCTGTCTTATTTTTCTTATTTCTGTTTCTTTTTTTTTTTTTTTTCTTCTTCTTCTTTTCGTTTTCAAAATCTATTTAAACACTTAACATTCACTGATATTTATTTCGATATAGATGTTTTCCAGATGCGTGTCCCCATGCACGTGTACGAACTACACGCGTGTCTTTATATATATAGATATGTGTGTGTGTGTGTGTCTGTTGTTGTTTCTTCGAACAAAGTAATTTCAATTCGCTACAGATCTTTGTGTTAAAACGTTCTTCGTGACAAGCTCTCTTCTTCACTGACAAGATGTCTGCCTTTTCCCTAATGGAATTTATTTCCAATATGGCTTTTAATTGCCAAGATTTAAAATATATTTCAATGAAGCTAGAGCTAAACGGCCTGTTATAAGAAGTTTGCCTCAGACGTACACACACACACACACACTCACACACACATGTATATATATATATATATATATCACAATTCAGTATATATATATATATTCAGTATATATATATATATACACACACATATATATTTATTTATTTATTTATTTATATATACGTGATGTGATCAAAAAAGTTTACATATATATACTGAATTTAAAATTAAATTGAAATGGTGTGTATCGTTTAAAACTTTTAATTAGTTGTTTCTTGCAAAATACAAAGTTGTATTAGAACAGCATGATCCATCACGAGAGAAAAAGACCCCCAGATCAAGAGTAAGTGATTTGAGGACGTGGAGGGCAGTAAGAGAAATTCCTCACATAAACAAGAGATTTGAGGGCGTGGTTAAAGAAGTTCATCATACGAGTAAGCAATTTGAGGGCGTGGTAAAAGAAGTTCATCATATGAGTAAGCAATTTGAGGACGTGGATGCTAGTAAGAGATATTCCTCACTGGAACAAGCGATTTGAGGGTTTGGAGGGTCATAAAAGTAATTCCTCACACGAGTTAGAGATTTTAGGGCGTGGAGAGCAGTAAGAAAGTAATCCTCAAAAGAGTAAGAGAATTGAGTGTTGGATATTGTACAAACGGAAATAGGAATTTCCGGTTAGATTAAACAAAGCAAAGAAAAGACGACAAAAATGACAAAGATGCCGGAAATAGATTTGATCGTTGATAAAACACAAACAAAGGAGGCGCGTAGGCGTAGGCATTTTGAGATATACAAAAGACCAGACGGTTCGATCCGACGCGGACAGTCAGAAGGAGACGGCGAACGGAGTGACCGACGCATGTCTACAAAGAGAATATGTGGCGTTTGCTTCGTTTAGTGTGCGAGGAGAGACGGTAGATGTGACAAGACAACTCGTGGGTATTTCACCATCTACAAACACTACCTGGAGTATCCGAGAGTTTCTGGCCCAGAAGAACATCACTGTGCTGGAGCAACCTCCCTACTCGCCTGACCTGGCTCCATGTGATTTTTTCCTCTTCCTCAAACTCAAGAGGGTCATCAAGGGAAATTGTTTTGAGGGTGTGCATGACACCAAAAAGGCCGTGACCACAGAGCTACGGAGATTCCCGGAAGAATCCTTCCAGGAGTGCATGAAAGCGTGGCAGAGAACGATGGAAGAGTACATTAGACACCAGGGGGGAATACTTTGAAGGGGACAACTTGTAGTTTGTAGATTGGATTTGAAATGAAGTTTTTGGGACACCAGTCTTGGAGGTTTTTTGACATACCTCGTAAAAGACTGATTTCCTCGTACGCAATTTAACTTTGTTTTCATCACTTTGTGTCTTATCTTTTTTTCTTCTGTGTTCTATGCTGTCTATGATCAATTATCTTCTCCGGCCACCTGTAAGGTTTCTTTCGGAAATTTTCTAATGTAATTCTGATTCGTTTAATCTGTATTCTCTGTTGGCTATGTACGATTATCTCTTTCTACATCTGTACGATTCTGAAAGGCATAACTCAATCTTTTCTCCCTCTAAATATTTAGGCCTTCTGAGAGGATAACTTTGAATTCAAACCAGCTCTACTCTATTTTAAAAAAAATGATCTTGTGTGACATCCTGCTCGTAGAGTAGGAGTCGGTTAAATATAAACAATTTGTTGGCTCTGAGGCGCGGGAAAAAATGAGGACGGAATCTCAATTAACAGCTAACTTTACAAACTAGAATTATTCTCGTGGGACCGATTTGAAATAATAACCACGTCTCGAAATGATTTTCCATCCTCTCTGTCCCTATACCTGCCTGTCTGTCTGTCTGTCTGTCTGTCTCTGTCTCTGTCTCTCTCTCTCTCTCTCTCTCTGTTCTGATTTCACTCAGTTTAATTGGAAGTTTTAAAAATAGATCAATCAAAATTCTTCAGATAAATATCAGTAGACTAAAATTACGAATCGAAATTGAATAATGAATATATTTAATCTCAGAATATAGGATTACTGTATAATGATCAGTGACGTTGGTGGAGCTTAAAATACAATTGCTGTGTCCCCTGCAGAGATGTAAGTCATCTCCAAATAAAGGGTTTTCATGGTCATGACACTAAACAGCGTCTGGGAATGTGGGGTATCACTTCTTGCGATTAGTCCCTGGTTTACTCAGACCCGGAGTGGTAGTATATGTTAGGGTCCAATATATGGGTCATATAGATATATTTAAAGATGAGAGAGTTTCATAATTTGCTTGAAGCATTGTGTATGTATTGGTTAGGAGGTTGATTTAGAAGGCTATCACAATGCAGTTTGGAATTAATAAAAAATAATAATACGGTAAAAATGGTGTTGTGTGTTGAACTGTATTTTCATTATTTCTTGAATTTTCGAGGTAATACCCCTTTATCAAAAGAATTGAACTGAAGCAGTCCAGCTATGGCATTTCTTCCCAAATTAATTTTTTTGTTTTTTGAAATAACTGTATTCTCGTGTGAGCGCGAATGCGTTTATTTTTGTTTAATACTTAAAGATATTCGTATTCGATAGACCTTTGTGTAAAAATAACAAATAGACAACAAATATAAATATGAACTGACAATGAACGTGATTTCCTAATCCCTAGGACTTTAATAACCCTAGACAGACTGGCATGCCGTTAAAAACTATCAATCAACCAATCAATCATTATTGGGTGACCAAAAAGTATTGATTAGAAAGGTTGGTTTGTGTTGATTTGTTTATTTTAATAATAATCTTTTGTTTGCACATAGTCATATAGCTTCACGTACTCTTATCCATTACTAATAACTTTGAAATATATATTTGACTCATAGATGGGATGTATCCTAAATGATACGCTCAATCCAGGTCGGAGGTGATCTGGGGGTTATGAAAATAAAGATGGTACTCCAACCTCTCCAGAGCTCCAGAACTGGAGTCTAACTATCAGATATCGTTTAGAGTCATACCCAGGACACTATTTTTACGTTTTTTACTCATCTACAGGGCATACAGTAAGCGTATTCTAAGCCCCACCGACTGGACAGTGCGTTTCTTGGACCCACTTGCTATTATATTTAGTAAGTGAGTCGTCGTCAGGGCGGCCTAAATCGGTATCAGCCAGTCAACGAGGGAGTCTATCCCCTTTTCAATAGCGCTAGACCAAGGAGATTGTTTTGGCATCTGGAGCGCCACACCTACCATCAGCTCCTTACTTTACCGAACAGATCCCTGTACTACTCATACGCTGAGTTGGCGAGGACCGGTATCGAACTAGGAACCTTGTGGTTTCTAGTCAAACGCTCTACCGACTGAGCTAACCCGGCCGCTTACATTTAGTACTCTAAAATTCTGAAATACTCATGGGGTCTTAATACAAAGGATATCATTTTTTCGGGTAGAGGTCTTACGCCTCTGCATGGGATACATTCAGCTTATTCTTAGCCTCACCGACAAGTCATTCTTAAATCAGAGTTCGATTTTAAATATTTTGGTTTTGTTCATCTGTAAATTGTTTTAAAGACTGGCAAGATCATGAAAAAAAAATGATAATAAAAAAAAACACAGAGGTAGCAAAAATGAATTTTAAATTTCAGAAAACAAAAACATTTCCTATCAATCTTTTTAGTGCGGAGAAGTTATTCTGCATTGGAAAAATGCACTTAAAGCATCTTTTGCGGTCTTTCCGCACCTCCAAAAAAAAAAAAATCCAAATTGATAGTCTGAGAGTAGACAAGCTGGAATAAAGGTATATTAGAATGGATTTCACATCGAAAAAATAAATATTGGTGCTGCCACCCAAAAATGCATGAATAAGATATTAGTGGGAAGAATAGAAAAAAAAAAGACCCCAGCAAATTTTTTTTAACGAAATCAACGTCAAAATGCATTCTCTCTCCCTCATGTATTTATGCAAGGGACACATAAACCTACATTTTTTCTTAAAATGTTAGTATGCCAGAAGTGTTACAAATATTTTTTCGTTGGAAAAGAAACCCTTTCATTTATTTTTTAAAAACTAATTTACTTACATTAAAACCAATTTACGTTATAGCACCTGTTTAAATTGTATGCTCGTATTTTGAGTTTTCACATCAATGTTAGCTGATGGTCTTTCACTAGAGTCTGAGGGACAGCAAGTCTCCTCAGATCTCCAGGACTCTTCTGAGTATTCTGGCAGATTGCAGCAGTGCAGTGTTCTGAATGGTTTCAATCCTTCCTCTGATTTCCAAACTTTCCAAACCCTTTTCCAATTCTTTTGGGACCGTTCCACGTGCACCAACTACGATTGGTATCACTTTCATTTTCATATTCCATAGCTTTTTCAGTTCTCTGGCAAGGTCCAGATATTTGTCCATTTTTTCATTTTCCTTTAGCTTCAATCTGTGATCTGCCGGAACTGCGAAATCCACCAGTTGACGAGTTCTTTCGTTTTTGTTAATCAACACTAGATCTGTTCTTCTTGCTGGGATAATGTGATCCATTTTTATTTCAAAGTCTCACAGAATTTTATGCGTTTCGTTCTCAAGAACAGATTCTGGTTTATGCATATACCATTTTGTTGTATGGTCAAAATTAATTTGTTTGCATAATTTCCAGTGGATCACCTTCCCATCCCAGTCGTGTCTAGTTTTGTATTCTCGTTGTGCTAGTTTGTTACATTCGCAGAGTATATGGTTTACAGTCTCATCTCTATTACCACAAAGTCTACATTTATTATTTTGTTGGGTCTTATCAATTTTCGCTTTGATATAGTTTATCCTTATGGCATTATTTTGTGCAGCAATTATAAGTGATTCAGTTTCTCTTTTGAGGTTTCCCTTTCTTAACCAAGTCCAAGTCTTTCCATGTGCAACCTCTTCTATTTGTCGTTTGAAGCGTCCATATAATTGTTTTTCTTCCCATTTTTGTCGTTTAGTCGTTGTTGTTTTTCTGTTTGTCCATCTATCGCTTCTACTATTGTTGGCCGCCATAAGTAATGTGTCTTTGCTCTTTCTTGTGTAATCCTCAAGTTGTTGGATAGTGGTTTCTACGCAGTCCTCTATGTTGGCAAGACCTCTTCCCCCTTCATTTCTTGACACATAAAATCTATCTCTATCGTCTCTAGGGTAGAGAGCCTTGTGCATTGTCATTAATTTTCTCGTCCTTTGGTCAATCTGTCTGAGTTCTTCTTTTGTCCATTTTAAGAATGGTCCTGAGTATCTTATAATGGGGGCAGCCCAGGTATTGATTCCTTTGATCAGATTTCTGCTGTTAAGTTTGGTTTCTAGAAGTTTTCTGGTTCTCCTGAGATATTCTTTTTTAAGTTTTCCTTTCATTTCTGCTTGCATGATATTGTCCGCTTTTAAAATTCCTAAGTATTATTATTATTATTATTATTATTATTATTATTATTATTATTATATCTAGCTTTGAATATTAGTATGTCATACATCCGTATATTCCCACTGGAATATGTCGGTTTATTTGCTCCCAAACTGCGTTTTCTGCGCCATCATTTGGCTAATAAAACGAGCGCAGTAAACATAAAGCATAATTAAATATACGTGATTTGGCTGAATTAACGTTACTGCAGTCGTCTTTGGTCAATTTCATATCATCCATTATGGACACGGAATTGGGAAAAAGCAGCAGCAGCGAACGGCACCATTAATGCTGGCCAGGCCGACTGACCATGTGCAACAAATATATAATGTACTTGCCTCTAAAAGCTAACGGATCAGAACGCATTAATAATGCTTAGTAAGGCTTTAAATTCACAAATACAGAGGTCACGTTTATATATATATATATATATATATATATAATATATATATATATATATATATATATATATATATATATATATGTGACCTTGTATTTGTGAATTTAAAGCATATATATATATTATATATGTATACACATATAAATAAGTTTCAAAACGAACGAAGAATGTGGAATTGGCAAGCTAGTGTAACGGTTAGAGACTTCGCCTGTCAGCTTGACAGTCGAGGTTTCGATTCACACACGGAGGAGTCTCCCATGTCTATAACCTTGCTGATGAGACCTAATAAGTCGAAATATACATTCAGGGATTGACATTTTCTTGATTCGTTTAGCCTTACATTTGAACATATATGCCCACCTAAAATTCATTAATTATTAACTAATTAATTTTCAAAATTAGGTACGACTTCAATTAAGCACATATCCTTCAAAAATTGTCGGCTTAAAGCCGTATAAAAAATAAACACATTTGTTTGCTTACTTAACCCCATATATATATATATATATTATTATATATATATATATATATATATAGTAATCCACAGACACAGTGTTTCGACGTTTTCACGTCTCATCATTGTGGGTAGACTCAACAACCAGCTCCAGCCGGGAGCGAAACCCGACTGACATTTCATCAGTCTGACTTCTTTCCACTCGGCCATCACCAGCTGGCAGTAGGAGACAGACATTGAATAGATGAATACATATATTGGTAGATATATGTTACGATCACCAGATAATTAAAATCCACAAACAACGGAGGAATATTGACATACGCTAAACGGGGAAAATTCGTTAAAGTACACTCTAGAGAGCTCTACCGAGCCCTGGGAGCATATATAAGTGACCTTTGTATTCCTGGGTTCGGCTTAGCTCAGGCGATAAAGCATATGCTTAGGGAATGCAAGGTTCATGATTCCATATCGGTTCCTGCTAACTGAATGTATGAATAGCACATATTGGGTAGTCTGATATGTGTGGTAAAGTGCATTAGGTATGCGGCTCGCCTTAGCAAAAACCATCTCCCTCGGTATCCGGCTGATACCGACAATAGGCATCTCTGCCAACTCTACGTATACTCTAATATTTATTTACCAACCTTCCACACAAGCAGGTTATGACACTTGTGTTGTATGCTCTCTTTCCTTTCTTACTTCTATTCTTCTGTTAGTCTCTTCTGGCGTCTCTTCTGGCGTCTGGACTTCGTCTTGGGGACTTCGTGTCTGGTCTTCCATTGGGGATTTCTCTTTATCATAGGCCCTGTATCATTGGTAGTTTTTAGATAATGACACAAGACTTCGATTTAACTTAGATCATATTTTATTCTGAAATCCCCACCAGACTACCTGCGCAGATTGAGTCGGCCGCGTGCATAACACGACTGAATAAAACTCTCTCTGATCTAAATCGGAGGAGGGTCTTCTCCACCGATTCTCACGGTATCCACCGGAAGGATCAGGATCAGGTCAAGCCTTGTCATTCGGTCCTTCAAGGCCGCCGGCTGAACTTATAACAGCCATTTTGGTTTCTACATACTGTACACAAATATTAGGAATCTAATAATTATGTAACACTTGGTCAATTTCTTAAACGGAGTTTAACACGTTTTTCTTCCCATGGACTGTTTGCATAATTTAGCTTAGAGAGTCCTGTCTAGACTACTATTTACCTATAGCAGAAGGGGGAGTAGTTGGATGTATGTCTTTACCAAGAGTATTAGGACTATGTGAAATGCAAACAGTCTCGTCCATCATTTGAAGTTGGATTGACGGGCCTATTTCCTACGACTCTAACACGTACACCACGGGCCTCCATATCAGGTTGTATAGAATTTGTCTCGAAAGATATTCTAATGTTGGTAGAGCATAGATTACACTCAAGGTGTACAGAGCGACACCCCCATTCCCCAAAGAGGGTGTGCCCTTGATATTCGATGGTAATGTTTACGTTTTTATTAAATTTAGATATTTTCAAAATAAGACAAATATGAAACGTTTTAAATTACTTTTTTTTCCCGTTAATATGAAATTTGTCAAATCAGAGAAATGTTCTTTAACTCACATTACACTGGGCGAATAGGGTTAATACACCGTAAAACAAAGCAACAAACCAACAATCAAACTAGAATCGCCCTTATGTCTTATCTGTGCCAATGTCAAGAACTACTGTTACGTAGCGCCTTCATTACCGGCACTAAATATCTATGTTATATACTGGTTTCAAATTCACGGCCCTACTTCGTGTATATGCATACGTAGCGGGTATCGTCACTAACCCTGGACGATATATGTAGTAGTCGCTTAATGAAATCTACAACACATGGGTATAGTAGGAGTTTTGACTTAATTTATTCTTCTCGGCTGGACGTAATGGGTGGCGAGCGTTGAAAATGGAAATGACCCAGGGTTAACGAGAGACCGAGATAATGCTGTCGGCTGTTCGCTTGTGTCTGTCTCTGACTGACTGTCGGCTCGACCCTTCTGGCCTTTATATTGACGACACGCCTACGCATTTTTATCTTTTGATCTGATAATGGACATTTGCTATATATTTCTTTACCTTCTCCCTGCTTCCTTGACCGGAAAACCTCTTCCTCTTTCTCTTTCTTTTTAAATATATATTTTCTTTGTCTTTTTGTCTTTTTGCCGGAAGCTCCGTCTTCCGGGCGAGGACAAGACAACACTACAATTCAAAACAAATGCCTTCTTGACTTCTAATTCAGCTATTGCTTTAGTAACATAGTTACGGTTACAGACAGACAAACACACAACCTCCATTATGATAAGATTTACAATTAGAGAATCAGATGAAAAAACGGAGCAATTTTTCATGACATTACTTCTTTTACGATCTTCACACATCACAAGTGTCGATTATTTTCATTTCGAACGAAGACATCCAATCTAATATTTTTTATCATTTAGCGTTATTAAATTATTTAATTTGTCAATATTTAACATTATGGCCGGTATAGCTCAGTCGATAGAGCCCCCGGTTAGGAACCACAAGGTCCCTGGTTCAATACAGGCCCTCGCCAATTCAGCGTATAAGTAGCACAGGGATCTGTGCGGTAAAGTGATGAGCTAATTGTAGGTGTGGCGCTCCGTCTCAGATGCCAAAAACAATCTCCTGAAAAGGGGATAGATTCTCTCACTGTGTGGCTGATACCGACTTTAGCCTACCCCGATGACTTTACTTTTGGAAGGGGCCGGTTTAGCTCATTCGGTGCTAAATGAGTAGCACAGATTGGGTAAGTTGGTCTGTGTCGCTCCTCCTCAGCAAAAAGTGGATAGACGCCCTCGATGTTCGACTGATAGAAACAATTTTACTTACATTACGTTCATCATTACATTGATTGTTTGATGAAGTCATTTGGTACAGAATTTTAGTGTACAGAAGTTAAAAATATAGATATGTCAGGTCAAGGAAGTCATGATATATCGTCATCAGGTTGTGCTAACAGCACGGAATATCCGCAACTCTCTCTCTCTCTCTCTCTCTCTCTCTCTCTCTCTCTCTCTCTCTCTCTCTCTCTCTCTCAATCTGTTGAAAATCTTCCGGTGAAGAAACAAAGAGAAAGATGAAGAAATATATTAAAAAAAAGGAAAACGGAAGAAAAATCTTACAGTGAAGAAACAAAGAGAAAGAGAAAGAAATATATAAAAAAGGAACTCTGTCCGTTATCAGATCAAAAGATTTTTTAAAATGCGTGGGCATATTTAACGTATATAAAGGTTAGTGGGTTTCGAAGTGCAGTCAGTCCGCAGCGAGTCACTCGTGAGCATAACCTCATCTTCCGTCACCAATCCCCTCGGGCATTTTCATTGTGAACACTCTGTGCCCCTCACCACCCACAAACCGAAAAAAATAAAGACGGGTCATATTTTTATATACACGTGTCTGCGGTTTCATTGAAGTCCAGCAGCAGGCTATACAACAAATCGTCCCTATTGTTCATCGTCCCTGAGAGATCCTCCACGTAGCTTCCTGAAAGTTCAGAGCTGATTGATGTAGGATTTTGCTGGTAGGCTTATACTGGTATGTCCATTTGTAAGAGTCCACAGGAAACGTCATTTAGCAGTTTCTCCTTGTTTCTCCAGCTGTATCCAAAATGTCTTGCTCGTCTTATTCGGATAGTTCACATTGTGTAGTTAACATCTATCTTTTTCTCAAAGTGTTTCTATAGAGTCCAAGTGGTGCAACCGTACAAAGTAGCGTGGACATGGAGTCAACAGCGCATAGTTACTAACATTTTATCACCTATGTGATCTTCAGACCAATGTCTCCATGTCCTCGCTACCTTAACTTATATATAAATGATCTCTCAATTTTATTGAGCACTGTTTACTTATAAATATAGCACCCATATTATACGTCTATCTTTCTTTCTCTTTCATATATATATATTATATATATATATATATATATATTGCTCTGTGTTTGATTTAAGTTATTGATTATAATCATATTAGATTATATTTATTGATATAGATAGTGTACTGTATATATTTAATTAATTGAATATTATACATTGAGTTTTTTTTAGGGATTCATAAAAATCCTTGTATAAGTATATATGTTTGCACCTACAACAGCATACAGTATGGTTGTACAGTGAGATTTTGATGATCCCAAATAGAATAATCCCTTACTTACCAGTCATTTGCATTACCTTACACACACACACACACACACACAACACACACACACACACACACATACACATATTATATATATATATATATATAATATATATATAATATATATGTGTGTGTGTGTGTGTGTGGTGTGTAAAAATGGAAATTGGAAATGAATCCGACAATATTTCGCACACAGAGAAGATTTGACCTTAATCAGATCTTCACTCTGATGAAGGTCGAATCTTCTCTGTGTGCGAAATATTTTCACACAGATGAACTGACCGAAACACATGTGTAAGTGATATTGATTAAATTCATTTTTTATTATCCATTCTATTCTTTCGTTTCGTTATTCATTCTTCCTCATATATATATATATATATATATATATATATATATAAGTTAAAAGAAAGGAAATGAATCCGACAATATGAGTAAGAAAAGGTGGAATGAAAACATCACACAATGCTGTTAAAGAAGAAAACAATTTATAATATAATCATAGCTGATATTGATCAATATTTCGATTTTACAAAAATCATCATCAGAGCTCAACTACGGGAGTGAATGAGCTCTGATGATGATTTTTGTAAAATCGAAATATTGATCAATATCAGCTATGATTATATTATAAATTGTTTTCTTCTTTAACAGCATTGTGTGATGTTTTCATTCCACCTTTTCTTACACACATATATATATATATATATATATATATATATATATATATATATATATATATATACATATATATATATATATATATATCGAAGGTTTTCGGTATTTGAATACATTAGTTCGATGGAGAACATGAGAACTCAATATAAATATGTATATATAGAGAGAGCAAGAGACTGAGAGAGAGAGAGAGAGAGGAGAGAGAGAGAGAGATAGTGAGGAGATAGTGAGAGAGAGAGAGAGAGAGAGAGAGAGCAAAATGTAAATGAATGAATGAAAGACCTTTAGGTTATGAAATTATAATTTTTCCGCTTCCTCATATTTGACTTAATGAATCTGGAAAGATTGGTATGGGAAGGGGAACAATAAGGACATGAGAGGACGTTGATGATTTCATATTTTGACTTGTTGAAATGGGTTGCAACATTTTTAAATACGTTTCAAAATATTTTCAAAACAACCCTTTGTGTTATTTGTCTGAATGTTTGACATGAGGCTTGAAGATTAGTATTATCTGCGTTATTCGGACTATTGTCCCCATCTTCATTGTTATTTGTACAACGTTTCGGCCGATATACCCTCCGGCCTTCTTCTGGTATTTCTTGTCGGACTCGGGAACCTTCGACAAGAAATACCTGAAGAAGGCCGGAGGGTATAGTGTCCCCGGATCTATTTCCCACGAGCTTATGCTAAACGCGTCTCTTAAAAAGAAATAGCAGATAATGATAATATTCGGCAATTAAAAAGGGGCGGTTTAGCTCATTCGGTATGAGTAGCACTGGAATATGCGTGGTAAAGTGAGGGGCTGATGATAGGTATGGTGCTCCACCACAGATACAAAACCAATTTTCTTGATTTAGCGGTAGTAACAAGGGGATATACTCCCTCGCTGTCTTGCTGATACCGACTTTAGGCCAACCGGGCGACTTTACTTTTACTTACATCATTTAAATCTCTATATTATTCCTCGTGTTCCTAAAAAGTGCGACCGTTATCATCTTGGAACAACCGTCCAAAGAAAGAAAGAAATAAAGAGAGTAGGGGAAATATAGAAACAGGGGCGAGGGCGCGGACGCGATTATAATAATCTGTTTCAATCAAACATAATGAAAAGAGTAAAAGAACGAAAGAAATAAAAAGAGGGAGAGAGTTAAATCAAGATTATTATATTTTTTACAGATTGAACTACGTAGTAATAGCTCTTAAGTCTCTAGTCTAAGAGAACCAACACACAAAGGGTTTGGTATTATCTGCGTTATTCGGACTATTGTTCCCATCTTCATTGTTATTTGTACAACGTTTCGGCCGATATACCCAAGAAGTGTTCTGGATAGTACTAAGCTGTATCTGTTCCTGAAAAAAATCACCCTAGACGGGTTGACATACCGTTAACATCAGCCAATAGATCAATCAATCAATCAACCAAAAGCCATTAGCAAGTGGAACTAAGATGAAAGCAATTCTAGTGGAAAACTAAAATGGTACATCAGAGTAAGTTCTTTGAATATTGGACGACCGACAGACCCACTTATTGGAGAATATGTTTTTATGGAAGAATAAATAAATATACACTGAAATAGAACACATTGAAAATAGAATAAATCTGCTTTTAACCTTGTATTGCTGTCGTCCTTTAAGATTTCAAATAACATAAATGACAGATGCTTCTTTTCTTCTTCTTTCCTTTTTTCATTTCTAGACAAAGAAGACAGATCTGCTTTACAGTTTATTCTACTGTGTTTATTACTGGTATAGATGGACCAACGTTTAAAGAATGGAATCGACGATCGGAGTTCGAATGCCGCTCGAGACACCATTCGCTTCGAAAAGTATCGTTGGGAAACTTTTATGGTTGTATTAGAAGCATGGAAAAATATGAGATAAGGAATGATAAAAACCAAAAGAAAAGATAAAACAGTCGTTATACAAAAGACTTCGAGAAAAGGTGGAGGTCTACTTGAAATATTAGGTTTTATCAATGGTTGGCAACCTTCCGTCTATTTTAGACGATGGCGTTTTTTTTTCTCTCTCTCTCTCTCTCTCTTTCACTTACAGTTACGTGAGTGGCTGAACAGACCGATCCTCGAATGGCAGTCTCTGGTGCAATGGCTGCAAACAAAAGGTGATGCTTTCTGTAGGTGTTGGGAGTGCTGCTGTTTCTCCTTTCTTTTAGCTCTCTTTTCTGTGGCAGCTTTTTTCCTCTCTTCTTCACTTCTTTTTGATCCTTGTTTGACGAGGAGGCGTCAGGTTGCATGGTCTTCTGCACAAGCCTCCCACATGTCTATGTCGATGCGGCATGTCTTCAGGTCTCTCTGGCAGACATCTTTGAAGCGTAGGCGTGGTCTCTCTGTCGGTCGGGTGCCCTCCACTAGTTCACCATACATCAATAAGATTAAAAACAACACAATAGTTTTCACTTTGAATCTGGATTACAATTCCTTCTACAGTGTTTAAACATTTAAAGAATGAAATCCACGATCTGGGTTCGAATGCCGCTCGAGACAACATTCACTCGGACTAATGACCCTCGGAAAGTTACTGATTCATTTATTTCTCCACCTTCACTGCAAGACAGGTAGTATGATACCTTCAGGGTTGTAAATGCAAATAGCCTATGTGCACTATATAATATATTTATTTACCAACACTCCGCAGGATCAGGATGTGATACAAGATCAATTTCTTCAGCGGTGAATTTAGAGATTTGCTTATCCTAGACTAGTTGCTTAACCAAGGTTATGGAGCCCAGTCTGCCCTTCTATTTACTCAGGTTCTTTTTGTGTATTTATCCAACAGCTCCCCTACGGGCAGGATGTGACACAAAGACAATTTTAAGCGGATTACTGCTGTGGTTTTTTTTTCCTCAGATGAAAATAGGGAACAGATGTATCCCTGCGTTTACCAAAAGTAATAGCGTGAACTGAAATGCAAACATATTCATCTAAGATTTGAACTTGGGTCCCCTGTTCCATTTTCTACGCTGATAAACGTTACACTAAGCGAGCGTTCACGTCCCTGATGTTATTCCTGCGCTTGCATTTTAAATAATGAAATGAAATGAAATAATAATAATTGAAAAAATGTAGAAATGTTCCGCACACAAAGAAAATTCGACCTTCATCAGAGTAAATCCTAATTTGAAAATCATTTTCAAATTAGATTATTAAAAATAGTAGTAGTTTGAATAATGTACACATGGATAAACTCCTGACCGAACACGTGTAAGTAATATTGATTAAAATATCTAGAATCATCCATTCTATACTTTCTTTCCTTTATTCATTTTTCATCATACGTTGGATTTACTTTCAGTTTCCTTTTACACACACAACACACACACACACACACATATATATATATATCTTATTATAATGGAGATTGTGGGTTTGTCTGTCTGTAACCGAAACTATATTACTATACAAGTTACAATTCCCTTTGTTATTTTATT
>CM042141.1:143086466-143096466 GCA_023376005.1 Doryteuthis pealeii
CTGTTCATTTATTTTCAAATATTTGAAAGTCCAAGTTACCGGTGATGAGTTAAAATATGAACCTTTCATTAAGTTGATGATTTGGGGTGCCTATTGGATACTTGGCCCAAATGGTTAATAAGCTTCTTATAATAACCGGGTTGTGTGTGAAACAGACCCCATACCATTCTTAAAAGTTGTAGACTGGTGTGTAAATTGCTTTTGCTGACCGATTTGTTAATTGAATATATATGGTTGGTTTTGTTTAGTTTGTTGGCGTTGTGTTTTACGGCATATCAACCTCACTGGGTCATTTAAAGCCGACAAAGTTTTGAAAATATATTCATTCTTAATGGATACTCAATGTTTTTTATAAAAAATTTTTCTATTTGACCCATAGATGGGACCCTAACAGGCACTACCACTCCGGGGCAGAGTGTACCAGGGAGCAATTGTGATAAGGGGCCACTCCACATTCCCCAGACCTCCAGAACTGGAACCTAACCATCATAGAGTTTACCATCATTCCCAAGACATGATGACCCTCAGCCACCGCCATCTAGCACTCACATTATAAAAGGGTTGGGGCTTGCCATAAGAGCAATAGGGTTGTGGCAATCATATAAGTGCTAGGGCTTGAGGTGACCAGCCGATTGATCGGAGTTGGGACTCTCCGACCGTCCGTCTAGCCTAAGTATGGTTCTAAGTGGAGTGCTGCATGTCATGGATTACTCAGCCACCTGGGTTCCATCCTTAAGCATCACGGGTCGCCACCACGGCCAACAGGTGGACCCATCGGTGGAGTCTTACCCCTCTGCAGAGGTGCAGTTTGTGTATTCTAACGCCCCAGCTGATAAAAGAGAAATATAAACATTTACATATTGCGCATGTTCTCGCGTGCAATACGATACGAAAAGCTGGGGCAAAAAGATTCCTTGTCCTACAGATAGGAAAACGCAACTGGTGTGCGTTCCCTCAGTGAGGCTGAAAGGTCTAATAGTATTGGCGCTTGAACCTTTATATTGCTGACACATACTCGTGGATAAGGGAGATAATTACCTCTCGTGTCCCCCTATTATTGAGAAATGTGTAATCAGCAGATTACTATCATATTAATGCATTGTATCTATTGTAACGAACACTAATTTGAGACTGCCCGTAGAATTTGGGAAAAAATATAATTTACCAAAATATTAACCCTGGCAAGAATTAGGCAAATTAGCACATTAAAAGGATTGTACTTTATCTATTTTTAGTAGTAAATGAACTATAAAAATATGACGCACATGGATTTTTTAATAGGGGAACATTCTGGCTTTCATAAAATATTCTTTTAACAAACTAGATTAAAATTATTTAAATTAAGAATATTTTTTCTTAGGCATACCGTGGAAAATATCATGGAATATCCCAATTTGATGATATATTGTATATATTCGTTGTGTATGAGTAATCTTTAATCTTTTTTTTTTTTAATTTGTAGTATATATAACGGTTTGTTAAGAAAATACAGTAAAAAGTGGGAAGGGAAAACCCCTCTCTTGTAAATAAGTGAAATAAATAAATAGGAATTTTAAAAATAGTGAAATTTAAAAAACAAATTCCAAAAAGAGGGAAAACCCCTCTCTAGTAAATAAGGTAAATAGATAAAATAGAAAATCTAAAAATGGTAAAATTTTTTTAAAAATCAAACAAAAGGGGAAAACTTACAACAAACGTTCTTCCTGGTAGTAAGATCAAACTCGAGTAATAAATGGTTGTAATATAAATTAAGAGAGCGCTATTGCCATTGGCTGGAGTTCAGGTGACCAGTACTATATCTATGGTCATCAGGAGGCGAGGTCAGTTGCTGAGGGGGAAAGGGTCTAGTTGATCAACCCCGATTGGTCCCTTGGGTGAGGAAATTCGTTGTTGAAGACCAGAAATTTCCAATGATCCCAAGGAATACAACGCTGATGAACTTCCCCGTCAATCATCTTATAGATGTATTTTTACAGACATAATTATAGAATTCATTGAATTAGAATTAATACTTAGTGTCCTCCCCGTGCTACTATGATAGAATTAATACTTTCCCGAGTGACAACAAGTCACCTCAGTTTTACAGGACTTCTCTGAGTATTCTAGCCGATCTCAACAATGCTGATCTCTGAATGGTCTCCAATTTTTCATGTGATTTCCAGTGGTTATACATGTAAGAATTAAATAGATAAACATGAGTTTTAAAAAAGTATGTTTTAAAAAGTTTGAATGCCGAACAAGGATGAATAAGTTGTATTATTTGGATTTTTCGGACTATTGTCCCTCTCTTATTGTTCTATACATAACATTTTTGTCGGTGTGCCCACGCCTTCTTTGGGTGTTTCTTATCGAATTCGAGAAACAAACAACAAACACCTGAAGAAGGCCGGAGAGCACATCGGGAAAAAACGTTGTGTATATTGCAAATAAAGATGCGGATAATAGTCCACAAATCCAAATAATAGAATTATCAAGCCTCATCTCAAACATTCAGACAAAATAATGAATAAAACAAAGGATTTGGAATAAAATAACCCAAGAGTTGACATGCCAATAAATCCAACAAACCAGCCTCACAACCCGTTTGTAATATGGATTAATAATTTATAGTAAAAATGGTATAGTTAGATAGCCTACACGGGTTTCACCGTTTGGATCGTCAGGACTATATGCGATGAATTGAGTAATTACTTGAAATAAACGGAGTAAACGCAATGCTACGGATTTACAATAATGCATGTTTTAAAACGAAACGAACCAACCAACCAATTAACTTACAACCCGTTCCAATATGGTTTAATAATATACGTTCGATAAGAAACCTTTAAGAAACTGTCTGTTTTGTAGAGAGTGTAGCGTAATTAATCATTGTTTACGGGGAATTTGGGGATAGAAAAAAAAGGGTTTTTCAGATTTCTGGAGAAAGAAAGAAAAGAAAATAAGAACAAAGGTTAATGTTTAGAAGAGTAAACACTCAACGGGTGCTAGCAATTGACCGAGGAATGACCCGGAACTAGGATTTAAAAATAGAACGGAAGTTCCGGTTTTTAACCGGAAGCGGAACGGGTGCCCCTCCCATCCCTGGACGAGCAACGGAAGAAGAGAAAAATCGGTCTTTTTTTTGGCTGGGCATTCGCATATTTGGTTTCGCATAGTAGTACCGAACATGATTTACGATAGAAATAATTTTACCTTACCTTACCCCCCCCCTCTCTCTCTCTCTCTCTCTCTCACTCACTCTCACTCTCTCTCTCTCTCTCTCTCTCTCTCTCTCTCTCTCTCTCTCTTCTCTCTGAAAAAGAAACAACCCCTTTGTGACTATACGACTTGCATATGTTGTTTCTGATAACTACGACGACTACTACTACTACTAACGATACTACTAAACTTGATTTGTGCCTATGCAACAGAGTATCACAAAAGAAAAGAAATATTGAAACAAGACAAGAAAAACCCCCTGAAGAAGCCGGAGGGCACATCGGCCAAAGATTTGTGTACATTACTATAAAAATAAGGAAACAAATCCGAAAATCCAAATAATTTAAGTTATCAAGCTCCATCTAAAAAATATTCAGATAAAGAATGAAATAAACAAACGTATACGGAATAAAATAACCCAAGGGTTGACATGCCTTATAATACCAACCAAATTTCCAATCAGTTTTGCAAATATAGATTAATCATACAAGTTTCAATACAAGCCTTTTAGAAGCTGTCTGTCAGGCCGAGTGTATCACAAGGAACGTTACTGACTGCGCCAGAGAATAACTTTATTTTTATCTGGTATTTCGCGGAAATAATTGTCTGTTTTAAATAATGTTTTTTCTAATCTTGTTGACGTAGAACGTTTTTTCTTCATCCCTCCCGGGTAATTGACACCGTCGATTTCTAATGTCAAAAGGTTATGAAACACACAACGTAGATTTTTCAGAAAATATTCAATATGCAAATAACACCGAAAAACAACAATTAAATCATAGAATTTAAATTTCTTATTCGTCTTTAAACTAATGTCCCTGTTTCTTTTTCTTTTTTTTTCACAATCAACGTTATAATATATTTGGTGACGGCGGAATATTTGAAATATATCGATGACCGCTGTCAAAGTTTGAGAATCGGTGTAACAGGGACATTAGTTTAAAGGAACGAAGAAGAAATTTAAATTCTATTATTTAATTGTGTTTTTCGGTGTTATTTGCATATTGAAATATTTCTGAAATCTACGTTTGTTGTGTTCAATAACCTTTTTGACTTAGAAATCGACGGTGTCAATTACCCGGAAGGGAATGAAGAAAAAACGTTCTACGTCACCAGATAGAAAACATTATTTAAAACAGACAAATTATTCCCGCGAAATACCAGATAAAATAAGTTATTCTCTGGCGCAGTCAGTAACGTTCTTGTGATACACTCGGCCTGACAGACAGTTCTAAAAGGCTTGTTATTGAAACTTGTATGATTAATCTATATTGCAACTGATTGAAATTTGTTGGTATTTTAAGGCATGTCAACCCTTGGGTTATTTTTTCCGTATACGTTTGTTTTATTTCATTCTTTATCTGAATATTTTTTAGATGAGGCTTGATAACTTAAATTATTTGGATTTTTCGGATTTTGTCCTTATTTTTTATAGTAATGTAACACAAAATCTTTGCCGATGTGCCCTCCGGGCTTCTTCAGGTGTTTCTTGTCTTGTTCAATATCTTTCTTGTGATACTCTGTTGGCATAGGGCACAAATCAAGTTCTAGTAGTTAGTACGTTAGTAGTTAGTAGTAGTCGTCGTAGTTAATTCAGAAACAACATATGCAAGTCGTATAGTCACAAAGGGGTTGTTCTTTTTCAGAGAGAGAAGAGAGAGAGAGAGAGAGAGAGAGAGAGAAGAGAGAGAGAGTGAGAGTGAGTGGAGAGAGAGAGAGAGAGAGAGGGGGGGTAAGGTAAGGTAAAATTATTCTATCGTAAATCATGTTCGGTACTACTATGCGAAACCAATATTGCGAAATGCCCAGCCAAAAAAAAGACCGATTTTCTCTTCTTCCGTTGCTCGTCCAGGGATGGGAGGGGCACCCGTTCCGCTTCCGGTTAAAAACCCGGAACTTCCGTTTTATTTTTAAATCTAGTTCCGGGGTCATTCCTCGGTCAATTGCTAGCACCCCGTTGAGTGTTTACTCTTCTAAACATTACCTTTGTTCTTATTTCTTTTTCTTCTCTTTCTCCAGAAATTGAAACCCTTTTTTTTCTATCCCCAAATTCCCGTAAACAATGATAATTACGCTACACTCTCTACAAAACAGACAGTTTCTTAAAGGTTTCTTATCGAAACGTATATTATTAAACCATATTGGAAACGGGTTGTAAGTTAATTTGGTTGGTTCGTTCGTTTAAAACATGCATTATTGTAAAATCCGATAGCATGCGTTTACTTCCGTTATTTCAAGTAATTTACTCAATTCATGCGCAATAGTCCTGACGATCCAAACGGTGAAACCCGTGTAGGCTATCTAACTATACATTTTACTATAAATTATTAATCCATATTACAAACGGGTTGTGAGGCTGGTTTGTTGGTTTTATTGGCATGTCAACTCTTGGTTATTTTATTCCAAAATCCGTTTGTTTTATTCATTATTTGTCTGAATGTTTGAGATGAGGCTTGATAATTTCTATTATTTGGATTTGTGGACTATTATCCGCATCTTTATTGCAATATACACAACGTTTTTCCCGATGTGCTCTCCGGCCTTCTTCAGGTGTTTGTTGTCTTGTTTTTCTGAATTCGATAAGAAACACCCAAAGAAGGCGTTTGGGCACACCGACAAAAATGTTATGTATAGAACAATAAAGATGAGACAATAGTCCGAAAAAATCCAATAATACAACTTATTCATCCTTGTTCGGCATTCAAACTTTTTAAAACATACTTTTTTTAAAACTCATGTTTTATCTATTTAATTCTTACATGTATACCACTGGAAATCACATGAAAAATTGAGACATTCAGAGATCAGCATTGTTGAGATCGGCTAGATACTCAGAGAAGTCCTGTAAAACTGAGGTGACTTGTTGTCACTCGGAAAGTATTAATTCTATCATAGTAGCACGTGAGGACAACTAAGTATTAATTCTAATTCAATGAATTTCTATAATTATGTCTTGTAAAAATACATCTATAAGATGATTGACGGGAAGTCATCAGCGTGTTATTCCTGGGATCATTGGAAACTTTCTGGTCTTTCAACAACGAATTTCCTCACCCAAGGGACCAATCGGGGTTGATCAAACCTAGACCCTTCCCCCTCAGCAACTGACCTCGCCTCCTGAATGACGCATAGATATAGTACTGGTCACCTGACCTCCAAGCCAATGGCAATAGCGCTCCTTTAATTTATATTACAACCATTTTATTACTCGAGTTTGATCTTATACCAGGAAGAACGTTTGTTGTAAGTTTTCCCCTTTTTGTTTGAATTTTTAAAAAAATTTTTTACCATTTTTAGATTTCTATTTATCTATTTACCTTATTTACTAGAGAGGGTTTTTCCTCTTTTGGATTTTTGTTTTTAAATTTCACTATTTTAAATTCCTATTTATTTATTTCACTTATTTTACAAGAGGGGTTTTCCCTTCCCACTTTTTACTGTATTTTTCTTAACAAACCCGTTATATATACTACAAATTAAAAAAAAAAAAGATTAAAGATTACTCATACACAACGAATATATACAATATATCATCAATATTGGGATATTCCATGATATTTTCCACGGTATGCCTAAGAAAATATTCTTAATTTAAATAATTTTAATCTAGTTTGTTAAAGGAATATTTTATGAAAGCCAGAATGTTCCCCTATTAAAAAATCATGTGCGTCATATTTTTATTAGTTCATTTACTACTAAAAATAGATAAAGTACAATCCTTTTAATGTGCTAATTGCCTAATTCTTGCCAGGGTTAATATTTTGGTAAATTATATTTTTTCCCAAATTCTACGGGCAGTCTCAAATTAGTGTTCGTAACAATAGATACAATGCATTAATATGAGTAGTAATCTGCTGATTACATTTCTCAACTAATAGGGACACGAGAGGTAATTATCTCCCTTATCCACGAGTATGTGTCAGCAATATAAAGGTTCAAGCGCCAATACTATTAGACCTTTCAGCCTTCCACTGAGGGAACGCACACCAGTTGCGTTTCCTATCTGTAGGACAAGGAATCTTTTTGCCCCAGCTTTTCGTATCGTATTGCACGCGAGAACATGCGCAATATGTAAATGTTTATATTTTCCTCTTTTATCAGCTGGGGGTTAGAATACACAAACTGCACCTCTGCAGAGGGGTAAGACTCCACCGATGGGTCCACCTGTTGGCCGTGGTGGCGACCCGTGATGCTTAAAGGATGGAACCCAGGTGGCTGAGTAATCATGACATGCAGCACTCCACTTAGAACCATACTTAGGCTAGACGGACGGTCGGAGAGTCCCAACTCCGATCAATCGGCTGGTCACCTCAAGCCCTAGCACTATATGATTGCCACAACCCTATTGCTCTTATGGCAAGCCCCAACCCTTTTTATAATGTGTGTGCTAGATGGCGGTGGCTGAGGGTCATCATGTCTTGGAATGATGGTAAACTCTATGATGGTTAGGTTCCAGTTCTGGAGGTCTGGGGAATGTGAGTGGCCCCTTATCACAATTGCTCCCTGGTACACTCTGCCCCGGAGTGGTAGTGCCTGTTAGGGTCCCATCTATGGGTCAAATAGAAAAATTTTTTATTAAAAAAACATTGAGTATCATTAAGAATGAATAATTTCAAAACTTTGTCGCTTTTAAAATGACCCAGTGAGGTTGATATGCCGTAAAACACAACGGCAACAAACTAAACAAAACCAACCATATATATTCAAATTAACAAATCGGTCAGCAAAAGCAATTTACACACCAGTCTACAACTTTTAAGAATGGTATGGGGTCTGTTCACACACAACCCGGTTATAAAAGAAGCTTATTAACCATTTGGGCCAAGTATCCAATAGGCACCCCAAATCATCAACTTAATGAAAGGTTCATATTTTAACTCATCACCGGTAACTTGGACTTTCAAATATTTGAAAATAAATGAACAGATATTTTTTGAACTTACATTGTATCTGACAAAAACAAATTATACTGTATTTTTATTTTGAGAAACATGATTGCATTTCTCTATTTATTTAAGAAAAGTATTTATTTAAAAAAAGTTTTACTATTGAATTTTATTTGATTACATTGTACCAACCATATATTTATTTAATTCATCGTAAGTTCAACATCTCCATCAACTTCTGATTAAAATCATTTGTTTTCAAAATTTGGAAGCAGAAGTTACCGGTGACGAGTTAAAATGTGAACCTTTCATTACGTTTATGATTTGGGGTGCTTATTGGATAATTGGTCCAACCATTACATTATGGTAGGATGCCCTACAGGTACGGTATTGTTTGATTTAAATTCATAAATGATATTTCTTTGTGCGAGATGAATGCTAACTGTTTTACTATTGCGAGCATTTCCTCGTTTAATCTAATATTATTTAGATAATCATAATACTGAAATTGTCCTTACTTGTGTACATGGAATGGAATGTGAAAATTCCCTTTGTTGATGTAATATTTTATAGACTTGTAAGGAAAATGTCCGCTCCAGGCCCAGGTGTTTAAGTTTTGATATAAATAAATATTATATTGAATTAGAAAGACTAATGAAATTAGATACGAACACAAAATAGATCACACTTATTTTTACTTTATTCTAATTGATTTCAATATAAAATGATACATAGGATTTCTTTTAATACGTTTGAGAATAAAACAATATCAGAATTCAATAACACGAAATTAACACGGTTTGTTAAAGTAAGTATGTAATATTCACACCATATACTATGTAAACATTTATTAATTAATGATATATAAGCAACATCGCAGTTTTTTAAACAAATTAATACCACTGACGGTTTAAGGCAAATCTATATTAGATGAACCTTTATAGAAACATTGCTAATAAACAAGATGCTAATTAAGATTAAATAATGATAATTCGATAACTATTGAGAATATAAAGTAAATAAATAAGAGAATTTTGACGTTAGTGTGACGTAGTTTGGTTCCAGGTAGAGAAAAACACAATCTCCATAATAATAAGATTTATCAATGCAGATAACTATAGAATGTGTCAGAATATTCCATTTTCATTATTTATTTCTACTTATACACTTTATAAAAACGTTGTGTTCCATATCGATCGAAAATGGTTTATGAAAACAGCTTTTACACTTTCAATAATTACATTAATAGTATATTTGGAATCTTTGATAATATTATATATATATATATATATATATATATATATATATATATATAAATAATCTTCGAAGTAAAAGCCTGTAAAAGAAAAAGGAAACTACTTTTAATAAGGCTTAATGTTTTCAATATCTTCATTATTCAATGAATCAAAAACGATTCCATTTAATTAGCAGTTCTCAAGCAATAAAAATATAATAGAAATATTTCCCCAGAAGGACGATTCAAGCAATTCAAAAATAATGTGATTTTGATTAATTACCCAACATTAAACAAAACCGAGATGAGGAATGATAGATAGATAGATAGATACAGCAGAGCAAGCTGAATAGATATAATATGAACAAATATATATATTATTATATATATATATATATATATGATATATAATATATATATATGTGTGTGTGCGTGTGTGTGTGTGTGTTGTGTGTGTGTGGTTGGGAGAATGCATCTCCGACAATGATGATAAACAATGAATTAATTATTAGAATAGTAAACAAAACCAATATAGGGTAGAAGATAAATGGATATATAGATACAGCCGAAGAAGCTGAATAGATAATATATGAACACACACACACACACACACACACACATATGTATATATATATATCTATATATATATATTATATATATATATATTCATTGCGAGAATGTA
>CM042141.1:143098966-143104164 GCA_023376005.1 Doryteuthis pealeii
TCTCTCTCTCTTCTCTCTCTCACACACCACACACACACACCACACACACGCAAACACACACACACATAATATATATATATATACTAGCAAATATATGCACCCTCCGGGTGCAAGTATTTAAGTTTTAATATAATAAAATATCATATTAATTAGAAAGGCTAATGAAACTGAATAAGAATGCAGATTAAAAGATTGGGAACAGAGGGGTATAATCGAAAAATAGAACAACTTTGAAACTAACGCTCCATCATTTTCCATTAGTCCGTCTTCATTGCTAAAATATCCTAATTTAACTATTTAGTTGAAATAGGAAGTAAAGAATAAAATTACAAGTTATTTCTTCTTATTAATGGATTCCTTTTAAGTTTATCCTCGAGATTATTGGTCATATTCATTAAGATAAAACCAACAATTAGAATCAATAATACTAAGCATATATTTATTAAATCAAATTCTTAAGATCAATATGCAAATTAGCCTTCCTATTACAGCTGTAAAACCACTATTTTGTTGTATATATAAATACAATTACATGTTATTAGTATGTAGATATGGTCAACAGTATAAATAATGAAAAACAATTTTATTTATAATTGAGGTTTAAATAAAAATAAAATCATGGGAGAATGTGATGTAATAACAAAGGAATTAACTTGTATTAGTATATAGTGTTTCGTTACAGACAGACAAACCCACAATCTCCATTATAATAGATTATTATATATGATGTGTGTGTGTGTTGTGTGTGTGTGTGGTAAAAGGAACTGAAAGTAAATCCACGGTATGATGAAAATGAATAAAGGAAAGAAAGTATAGAATGGATGATCTAGGATATTTTAATCAATATTACTTACACGTGTTTCGGTCAGGAGTTTATCCATGTGTACATTATTCAAACTACTACTATTTTTAAATAATCTAATTTGAAAATGATTTTCAAATTAGGATTTACTCTGATGAAGGTCGAATTTTCTTTGTGTGCGGAACATTTCTACATTTTTTCAATTATTATTATTTCATTTCATTTCATTATTTAAAATGCAAGCGCAGGAATAACATCAGAGGGACGTGAACGCTCGCTTAGTGTAACGTTTATCAGCGTAGAAAATGGAACAGGGGACCCAAGTTCAAATCTTAGATGAATATGTTTGCATTTCAGTTCACGCTATTACTTTTGGTAAACGCAGGGATACATCTGTTCCCTATTTTCATCTGGAGGAAAAAAACCACAGCAGTAATCCGCTTAAAATTGTCTTTGTGTCACATCCTGCCGTAGGGGAGCTGTTGGATAAATACACAAAAAGAACCTGAGTAAAAGAAGGGCAGACTGGGCTCCATAACCTTGGTTAAGCAACTAGTCTAGGATAAGCAAATCTCTAATTCACCGCTGAAGAAATTGACTTGTATCACATCCTGATCCTGCGGAGTGTGTAAATAAATATATTATATAGTGCACATAGGCTATTTGCATTTACAACCCTGAAGGTATCATACTACCTGTCTTGCAGTGAAGGGTGGGAAATAAATGAATCAGTAGTAACTTTCCGAGGGTCATTAGTCCGAGTGAATGTTGTCTCGAGCGGCATTCGAACCCGATCGTGGATTTCATTCTTTTAAATGTTTAAACACTGTAGAAGGAATTTGTAATCCAGATTCAAAGTGAAAACTATTGTGTTGTTTTTAATCTTATTGATGTATGGTGAACTAGTGGAGGGCACCCGACCGACAGAGGAGACCACGCCTACGCTTCAAAGATGTCTGCCAGAGAGACCTGAAGACATGCCGCATCGACATAGACATGTGGGAGCTTGTGCAGAAGACCATGCAACCTGACGCCTCCTCGTCAAACAAGGATCAAAAAGAAGTGAAGAAGAGAGGAAAAAAGCTGCCACAGAAAAGAGAGCTAAAAAGAAGGAGAAACAGCAGCACTCCCAACACCTACAGAAAGCATCACCTTTGTTTGCAGCCATTGCACCAGAGACTGCCATTCGAGGATCGGTCTGTCAGCCACTCACGTAACTGTAAGTGAAGAGAGAGAGAGAGAAGAGAAAAAAACGCCATCGTCTAAAAATAGACGGAAGGTTGCCAACCATTGAAAAACCTAATATTTCAAGTAGACCTCCACCTTTTCTCGAAGTCTTTTGTATATACGACTGTTTTATCTTTTCTTTTGGTTTTTATCATTCCTTATCTCATATTTTCCATGCTTCTAATACAACCATAAAAGTTTCCCAACGATACTTTTCGAAGCGAATGGTGTCTCGAGCGGCATTCGAACTCCGATCGTCGATCCATTCTTTAAACGTTGGTCCAATCTATACCAGTAATAAACACAGTAGAATAAACTGTAAAGCAGATCTGTCTTCTTTGTCTAGAAATGAAAAAAGGAAAGAAGAAGAAAAGAAGCATCTGTCATTTATGTTATTTGAAATCTTAAAGGACGACAGCAATACAAGGTTAAAAGCAGATTTATTCTATTTTCAATGTGTTCTATTTCAGTGTATATTTATTTATTCTTCCATAAAAACATTATCTCCAATAAGTGGGTCTGTCGGTCGTCCAATATTCAAAGAACTTACTCTGATGTACCATTTTAGTTTTCCACTAGAATTGCTTTCATCTTAGTTCCACTTGCTAATGGCTTTTGGTTGATTGATGATTGATCTATTGGCTGATGTTAACGGTATGTCAACCCGTCTAGGGTGATTTTTTCAGGAACAGATACAGCTTAGTACTATCCAGAACACTTCTTGGGTATATCGGCCGAAACGTTGTACAAATAACAATGAAGATGGGAACAAATAGTCCGAATAACGCAGATAATACCAAACCCTTTGTGTGGTTGGTCTCTTAGACTAGAGACTTAATGAGCTATTACTACGTAGTTCATCTGTAAAAAATATAATAATCTTGATTTAACTCTCTCCCTCTTTTATTTCTTTCGTTCTTTTACTCTTTTCAATTATGTTTGATTGAAACAGATTATTATAATCGCGTCCGCGCCCTCGCCCCTTTTCTATATTTCCCCTACTCTCTTTATTTCTTTCTTTCTTTTGGACGGTTTGTTCCAAGATGATAACGGTCGCACTTTTAGGAACACGAGGAATAATATAGAGATTTAAATGATGTAAGTAAAAGTAAAGTCGCCCGGTTGGCCTAAAGTCGGTATCAGCAAGACAGCGAGGGAGTATATCCCCTTGTTACTACCGCTAAATCAAGAAAATTGGTTTTGTATCTGTGGTGGAGCACCATACCTATCATCAGCCCCTCACTTTACCACGCATATTCCAGTGCTACTCATACCGAATGAGCTAAACCGCCCTTTTTAATTGCCGAATATTATCATTATCTGCTATTTCTTTTTAAGAGACGCGTTAGCATAAGCTCGTGGAAATATCCGGGGACACTATACCCTCCGGCCTTCTTCAGGTATTTCTTGTCGAAAGGTTCCCGATCCGACAAGAAATACCAGAAGAAGGCCGGAGGGTATATCGCCGAAAACGTTGTACAAATAACAATGAAGATGGGGACAATAGTCCGAATAACGCAGATAATACTAATCTTCAAGCCTCATGTCAAACATTCAGACAAATAACACAAAGGGGTTGGTTTTGGGAAAATATTTGAAACGTATTAAAAATGTTGCAACCCATTTCAACAAGTCAAAATATGAAATCATCAACGTCCTCTCATGTCCTTATTGTTCCCCTTCCCATACCAATCTTTCAGATTCATTAAGTCAAATATGAGGAAGCGGAAAATTATATTATTTCATAACCTAAAGGTCTTTCATTCATTCATTTACATTTTGCTCTCTCTCTCTCTCTCTCTCTCTCTCACTTATCTCTCTCACATCTCTCTCTCTCCTCGCTCTCTCTCTCATCTCTCTCAGTCCTGCCTCTCTCTATATACATATTATATTAGTTTCATTTCTCCATCGAACTATGCTATTCAATACCGAAAACCTTCCGAAATATATATATAATATATATGATATCATATATATATATATATATATATATATATTATATATATATATATATAATATAGGTGTGTAAGAAAAGTGGAATGAAAACATCACACATGCTGTTAAAGAAGAAAACCATTATAATATAATCATAGCTGATATGATCAATATTTCGATTTGTAACAAAAATCATCATCAGAGCTCATTCACTCCCGTAGTTGAGCTCTGAATGATGATTTTGTAAAATCGAAAATTGATCAATATCAGCTGATGATAATATTTATAAATTGTTTTTCTTCTTTAACAGGCATTGGTGTGATGTTTTCCATTTCCACCCTTGTTCTTAACTCATATTGTCGGATTATTTCCGTTCTTTTAACTTTAATATAGGATATAATATATATATATATATATATGAGGAGAATGAATAACCGACAACGAAAAGATGAATGGAAATAAAAAATTGAATTAATCAATTATCACTTACACATGTGTTTCGGTCAGTTTCATCTGTGTGAAAATATTCGCCACACAGGAAGATTCGACCTCATCAGAGTGAAGATCTGATTAAGGTCAAATCTTCTCTGTGTGCGAAATATTGTCGGATTCATTTCAATTTCCATTTTTACACACACACACACACACACACACACATTATATAATATATATATATATATATATTATAATATATGTGTATTGCTGTGTGCTGTGTATGTCGTGTGGTGTTGTGTAGTTGTTGTGTGTTGGTAAGGTAATGCAAATGACTGGTACAGTAAGGGATTATTTCTATGTTGGATCATCAAAAATCTCACTGACAACCATACGTTATGCTGTTTAGCGTGACAAACATATATATATACAAGGATTTTTATAATCCCAAAAAAACTCAATGTATAATATTCAATTAATTAAATAATATACAGTACACTATCTATATCAATAAATAAACTCTAATATGATTATGATCAATAACTTAAATCACAACACAGCGCAAATATAATAATATATATATAATATAGATATGAAAGAGGAAAGCAAAGATAGACGTTATTAATATGGGTCTAATTTACTAAAAGAAAAACAAGTGCTCAATAAAAAAAATTAGGAGAAGAGTCATTTATTATTAAGTTAAGGTAGCAGGACATGGAGACATTGGCTGAGATGCACATAGGTGATAAATGTATAACTATGCGCTGTTGACTCCATGTCCACAGCTACTTTGATCTCTCCC
>CM042141.1:143104264-143109264 GCA_023376005.1 Doryteuthis pealeii
TCGTGTGTTGTTGTGCAGAGATGTCTGTATCGGGAACTTTCGACAAGAAAATACCTGAAGAGGCCGGAGGTATAGTGTCCCGGAGCTACTTGCCCACGAGCTTATGCATCTAAACGCTGTCTCTTAAAGAAATAGCCAGATTACATGACTATAATTCGCAATTAAAAGAGCGGGCGGTTTAGCTCATTCGGTAATGAAGTAAGCACTGATATGCGTGGCGCTAAAGTGAGGGCTGATGATTAGGATAGCGTGCCCCACCACAGATACAAAACCAGATTCTAGCATGTACAGTAGTACAAGGGACTTACTCCCTCGCTAGTCTTGCTGATACCGACTTAGCCAATCCGCGCGACTTACTATTTACTTACATCATTATAAATCTCATATATATTCCTCGTGTCTAAAAGTGCGGAACCGTTATCATATCTCGGAACAACCAGTTCGTCCAAAGAAAGAAGCAAATAAAAGAGAAGTTAGGGGAAACTATAGAAACAGGGGCTTAGAGCGCGCGCGACGCGATATATAATATCTGTTCTCAATCAAATAATGAAAAGACGTTAAAAGAACGAAAGAAATGAAAAAGCATTCGGAGAGACATGTTAAATACAAGATTATTATATTTTTGACAGATTGAACTACGTAGAGTAATAGCTCTTAAGTCTCTAGTCTAAGAACACAACACACAAAGGGTTTGGTATTATCTGCGTTATTCGACTATTGTTCCCATCTTCATGTTATTTGTACAACGTTCGGCCGATCATAAACCCAAGAAGTGTTCCTGGATAGTACTAAGCTGTATCTGTTCCTGCAAAAAAAATCACCCTAGACGGGTTGACATACCGTTAAACATCAGCCAATAGATCAATCAATCAATCAAACCAAAAGCCATTAGCAAGTGGAACTAAGATGAAGCCAATTCTAGTGGTAAACTAAATGGTACATCAGAGTAAGTTCTTTGAATATTGTAAACGACGACGACCCACTTATTGGAGAATATGTTTTTATGGATGAATAAATTAAATATACACTGAAATTAGAACACATTGAAAATAGAATAAATCTGCTTTTAACCTCTGTATTGCTGTCGTCCTTAAGTATTTCAAATAACATAAATGACAGATGCTTCTTTTCTTCTTCTTTCCTTTTTTCATTTCTAGACAAGAGACAGATCTGCTTTACAGTTTATTCTACTGTGTTTTATACTGGTATAGATGGCCAACGTTTTAAAGAATGGAATCGACGATCGAGTTCGAATGCCGTCGAGACACCATTCGCTTCGAAAAGTATCGTTGGGAAACTTTTATGGTTTATTGTATTAGAAGCATGGAAAAATTGAGCATACAGGAATGATAAAACCAAAAGAAAAGATAAAACAGTCGTTATACAAATAGACTTCGGAGAAAAGGTGGAGGTCTACTTGAAATATTAGGTTTTATCAATGGTTGGGCAACCTTCCGTCTATTTAGACGATGCGTTTTTTTTTCTCTCTCTCTCTCTCTTCCTCTTTCACTTACAGTTACGTGAGTGGCTGAACAGACCGATCCATCGAAAATGGCAGTCTCTGTGCAATGGCTGCAAACAAAAGTGATGCTTTCTGTAGGCTGTTGGGCGATTAGTGCTGCTGCTTCTCCCTTTCTTTTAGCTCTCTTTTTCTTTGTGCAGCTTTTTACCTTCTTCTTCACTTCTTTTAGATCCTTGTTTGACGAGGAGGCGTCAGTTGCGCAAAATGTCTTCTGCACAAGCCTCCCACTGTCTATGTCGATGCGGCATTCTTCAGGTCTCTTCTGGCAGACATCTTTGAAGCGTAGGCGTGTCTCTCTGTCGTCGGGTGCCCTCCACTAGTTCACCATACATCAATAAGATTAAAAACAACACAATAGTTTTCACTTTGAATCTGGATACAATTCCTTCTACAGTGTTTAAACATTTAAAGAATGCAAATCCACATCTGGTTCGAATGCCGCTCGAGACAACATTCACTCGCGACTAATGACCCTCGGAAGTTACTTGATCTTTATTTCTCCACCTTCACTGCCAAGACAGGTAGTATGATACTTCAGAGGTTTTGTAAATGCCAAATAGCCCTATGTGCACAATATAAATATTTTATTTACCAACACTCCGCAGGAATCAGGATGTGATACAAGATCAATATTCTTCAGCGGTGAATTTAGAGATATTGCTTTATCCTAGACTAGTTGCGTACACAAGGTTATGGAGCCCAGTCTGCCCTTCTATTTACTCAGTGTTCTTTTTGTGTATTTATCCAACAGCTCCCTACGCCGGAAGGAATGTGACACAAAGACAATTTTAAGCGGATTACTGCTGTGGTTTTTTTCTTCCTCCAGATAAAATAGGGAACAGATGTATCCCCTGCGCCTTAACCAAAAGTAATAGCGTGAACTGAAATGCCCAAACATATTCAATCTAAGATTTGAACTTGGGTCCCCTGTTCCATTTTCTACCGCTGATAAAACCGTTACACTAAGCGAGCGTTCACCGTCCTCGATGTATTCCTGCGCTTGCATTTTAAATAATGAATGAAATGAAATAATAATAATTGAAAAAATTTTAGAAATGTTCCGCACACAAAGAAAATTCGACCTTCATCAGAGTAAATCCTAATTTTGAAAATCATTTCAAATATAGATTATTAAAAATGTAGTTAGTTTGAATAATGTCACACATGGATAAATCCTCTGACCGAAACACGTGTAATAAAATATGATGAAAATATATCTCATAGAAATAAATCCATTCTATAACTTTCTTTCCTTTATTCATTTTCATACATACCGTTGGATTTACTTTCAGTTTCCTTTTACACACACACACAACACACACACACAGTATATATATATAATATCATATATATATAAATGGAGATTGTGGGTTAGTCTGATCTGTAGAAACTATATTTACTATACAGTTACAATATCCTTTGTTATATTTACATCACATTCTCCCATTTATTTTATTTTTATCATAAACCTCAATTATAATAAAATTGTATTTCTCATATTATACTGTGCTTGACCATATCTACATACAATAACATGTCAATTGTATTTATATATACAACAACAATAGTGTTTCACAGTGTGAATAGAAGCCTAATTTGCATATTGATCTTAAGAATTTGATTTTAATAAATATAAGCCTTAGTATTATGATTTCTAATTGATTGGTTTTATCTTAATGATGAGCCAATAATCTCGAGCTATAAATCTTAAACGGAGGGAATCCATTAATAAGAAGAAAATAACTGCTACATTTTTATTCTTTTACTTCCTATTTCAAACTAAATAGTAAATTAGGAAATATTTACAATGACAAGACGGACTATGGAAAATGATGAGCGTTTAGTTTCAAAGTTGTTCCTATTTTTCGATTATACCCCTCTGCTTCAAATCTTTTTATACTGCATTCTTATTCAGTTTCATTAGCCTTTCTAATTTATTGATATTTTATTTTATATTAAACTTAAATACTTGCCCACCCGCAGGGCATATAATTGCTAGTATTCTTATATAGTATTATATATGTGTGTGTGTGTGCGTTGTGTCGTGTTGTGTGGTGTGTGTGAGAGAGAGAGAGATGAGAGAGAGATAAGATATATATAACTTTTAAAAATATGAATACCATCTTATAAATGTTGTTTAAATTTTGAGTTAGTTTGTATATTTACTTCATATTTCCATGTGAATTGATGTAGATATGAACGAGTTTGCTATCTGCGCCATTTAAAGTACGGCGACTGGATAAGCATTCCTACACCTCCAATGGTGTCAGTGACAAAAGATTTTTACATGCATATATCGACAGAAATGCTCACCCATTTCCGGCGGTTCTTGGAAGTTCAATTCTCGTAATCATATGAATAAATCGGCTGAATGACGTCAGGCAAAAAAAAAAGAATCATAAAATATGGGAACCGGGGATTCGAAAGCAGCGGGAGAAAGAGTTGGAGGAAGAACAAAGAAAAATACGACTTAGCCCGCAAAGTGATATTCTATGTGCTCAAGCATGACAATTCTGGTATTAAAAAACTGCTATCTCTCTATTCCGTTTACTACGACGTGACGATCGAACAACGAAATAAAATAATGATATAAGAGACACATTGACTTGAACCCATATTGTTTTTAAAATCCAATACTGGGTTACCCGGAATCTTAATTTAAGGGACTTTTTCACAATCGAAGGAACGAGTGCACTTATATACGAAATTAAGAGCAACTACATTACATATGTATTCAACAGTTTCCAGCAACGAAGCCGTTAATTCAATCATGTAAGATTTGAATTAGCTAGTTGACACTATTAAATTGAATGAATATAGAATTTCCGTGAAACATGTGTACAAAGTCACTGCACAAAAAATCTCGATAAAGAATATCATAAAGAATTCTCGATTAAAGAATCCTAATTAAGAAGGCTAGATCAGATTGAGGAAAAAAAAAAACAAAAACCAAAAAAAAAACACCAATATGAGTCTAGTTAAAAAAATCATACATAAGTGAATAGGTAGATATTTCTAGCAAATCAAGACATTAGGTTTATATAAGTTCCTAAAATTCACACTCAATTGTCCAATTGGACACATGACCTAGTGCCGATAAGGTAGTTAGGTTAAGACAGTTCTAAGTGACAGTTATATATATATATCTTATATAATATATATATATATATATAATATATGTGTGCTGTGTGTTGGTGTGTGTGTGTGTGTGTGTATTCAATCAAATATATACTATATTATATATATATATATATTATTATATATATATAATTTGAATACAACACACACACACACACACACACACACACACACACAACACACAAGCAATGATCATTTCTCCGGAAATATTATCTCTCAGTGAATATGATACAATACATGCCTATGTATTTATAGTTAAAAACACCAGTCCCGCATCAGCTGTCAGTGGCGAGCGAGATAAATATCGCGACTACCATGCGGTCAGTCGATTCGAACCCAC
>CM042141.1:143111764-143149264 GCA_023376005.1 Doryteuthis pealeii
GTATTATGATTTTCTAAATAATATTAGATTTAAACGAGGAAATGCTCGCAATAGTAAACAGTTAGCATTCATCTCGCACAAAGAAATATCATTTATGAATTTAATAATCAAACACATACCGTACCTGTAGAGCACCCTACCGTATGTAATGGTTGGACCAATTATCCAATAAGCACCCCAAATCATAAACTTAATGAAAGGTTCACATTTTAACTCGTCACCGGTAACTTCTGCTTCCAAATTTTTGAAAACAAATAATTTTAATCAGAAGTTGATGGAGATGTTGAACTTATGATAAATTAAATAAATATATGGTTGGTACATGTAATCAAATTAAAATTCAATAGTAAAAGTTTTTTTAAATAAATACTTTTCTTAAATAAATAGAGAAATGCAATCATGTTTCTCAAAATAAAAATACAGTATAATTTGTTTTTGTCAGATACAATGTAAGTTCAAAAAAAATTATTCTGTTCATTTATTTTCAAATATTTGAAAGTCCAAGTTACCGGTGATGAGTTAAATATGAACCTTTCATTAAGTTGATGATTTGGGGTGCCTATTGGATACTTGGCCAAATGGTTAATAAGCTTCTTATAATACCGGGTTGTGTGTGAAACAGACCCCATACCATTCTTAAAGTTGTAGACTGGTGTGTAAATTGCTTTTGCTGACCGATTTGTTAATTGAATATATATGGTTGGTTTTGTTTGGTTTGTTGCGTTGTGTTGTGTTTTACGGCATTTCAACCTCACTGGGTCATTTAAAGCCGACAAAGTTTTGAAATATATTCATTCTTAATGGATACTCAATGTTTTTTATAAAAAAATTTTTCTATTTGACCCATAGATGGGACCCTAACAGGCACTACCACTCCGGGGCAGAGTGTACCAGGGAGCAATTGTGATAAGGGGCCACTCCACATTCCCCAGACCTCCAGAACTGGAACCTAACCATCATAGAGTTTACCATCATTCCCAAGACATGATGACCCTCAGCCACCGCCATCTAGCACTCACATTATAAAAAGGGTTGGGGCTTGCCATAAGAGCAATAGGGTTGTGGCAATCATATAAGTGCTAGGGCTTGAGGTGACCAGCCGATTGATCGGAGTTGGGACTCTCCGACCGTCCGTCTAGCCTAAGTATGGTTCTAAGTGGAGTGCTGCATGTCATGGATTACTCAGCCACCTGGTTCCATCCTTAAGCATCACGGGTCGCCACCACGGCCAACAGGTGGACCCATCGGTGGAGTCTTACCCCTCTGCAGAGGTGCAGTTTGTGTATTCTAACGCCCCAGCTGATAAAAGAGGAAAATATAAACATTTACATATTGCGCATGTTCTCGCGTGCAATACGATACGAAAAGCTGGGGCAAAAAGATTCCTTGTCCTACAGATAGGAAACGCAACTGGTGTGCGTTCCCTCAGTGGAGGCTGAAAGGTCTAATAGTATTGGCGCTTGAACCTTTATATTGCTGACACATACTCGTGGATAAGGGAGATAATTACCTCTCGTGTCCCCTATTAGTTGAGAAATGTAATCAGCAGATTACTACTCATATTAATGCATTGTATCTATTGTACGAACACTAATTTGAGACTGCCCGTAGAATTTGGGAAAAAATATAATTTACCAAAATATTAACCCTGGCAAGAATTAGGCAATTAGCACATTAAAAGGATTGTACTTTATCTATTTTTAGTAGTAAATGAACTAATAAAAATATGACGCACATGGATTTTTTAATAGGGGAACATTCTGGCTTTCATAAAATATTCCTTTAACAAACTAGATTAAAATTATTTAAATTAAGAATATTTTTCTTAGGCATACCGTGGAAAATATCATGGAATATCCCAATATTGATGATATATTGTATATATTCGTTGTGTATGAGTAATCTTTAATCTTTTTTTTTTAATTTGTAGTATATATAACGGGTTTGTTAAGAAAAATACAGTAAAAAGTGGGAAGGGAAAACCCCTCTCTTGTAAATAAGTGAAATAAATAAATAGGAATTTAAAAATAGTGAAATTTAAAAAACAAAAAATCCAAAAAGAGGGAAAACCCCTCTCTAGTAAATAAGGTAAATAGATAAATAGAAATCTAAAAATGGTAAAAAATTTTTTTAAAAATCAACAAAAAGGGGAAAACTTACAACAAACGTTCTTCCTGGTAGTAAGATCAAACTCGAGTAATAAAATGGTTGTAATATAAATTAAGAGAGCGCTATTGCCATTGGCTGGAGGTCAGGTGACCAGTACTATATCTATGGTCATCAGGAGGCGAGGTCAGTTGCTGAGGGGGAAGGGTCTAGGTTTGATCAACCCCGATTGGTCCCTTGGGTGAGGAAATTCGTTGTTGAAAGACCAGAAATTTCCAATGATCCCAAGGAATAACAACGCTGATGACTTCCCCGTCAATCATCTTATAGATGTATTTTTACAAGACATAATTATAGAATTCATTGAATTAGAATTAATACTTAGTTGTCCTCACCGTGCTACTATGATAGAATTAATACTTTCCGAGTGACAACAAGTCACCTCAGTTTTACAGGACTTCTCTGAGTATTCTAGCCGATCTCAACAATGCTGATCTCTGAATGGTCTCAATTTTTCATGTGATTTCCAGTGGTTATACATGTAAGAATTAAATAGATAAAACATGAGTTTTAAAAAAGTATGTTTTAAAAAGTTTGAATGCCGAACAAGGATGAATAAGTTGTATTATTTGGATTTTTCGGACTATTGTCCTCATCTTTATTGTTCTATACATAACATTTTTGTCGGTGTGCCCCAACGCCTTCTTTGGGTGTTTCTTATCGAATTCGAGAAAACAAGAAACAAACACCTGAAGAAGGCCGGAGAGCACATCGGGAAAAACGTTGTGTATATTGCAATAAAGATGCGGATAATAGTCCACAAATCCAAATAATAGAAATTATCAAGCCTCATCTCAAACATTCAGACAAATAATGAATAAAACAAACGGATTTGGAATAAAATAACCCAAGAGTTGACATGCCAATAAATCCAACAAACCAGCCTCACAACCCGTTTGTAATATGGATTAATAATTTATAGTAAATGGTATAGTTAGATAGCCTACACGGGTTTCACCGTTTGGATCGTCAGGACTATATGCGATGAATTGAGTAAATTACTTGAAATAAACGGAAGTAAACGCAATGCTACGGATTTACAATAATGCATGTTTTAAACGAACGAACCAACCAACCAATTAATTACAACCCGTTTCCAATATGGTTTAATAATATACGTTTCGATAAGAAACCTTTAAGAAACTGTCTGTTTTGTAGAGAGTGTAGCGTAATTATCATTGTTTACGGGGAATTTGGGGATAGAAAAAAAAGGGTTTCAGATTTCTGGAGAAAGAGAAGAAAAAGAAATAAGAACAAAGGTTAATGTTTAGAAGAGTAAACACTCAACGGGGTGCTAGCAATTGACCGAGGAATGACCCCGGAACTAGATTTAAAAATAAGAACGGAAGTTCCGGGTTTTAACCGGAAGCGGAACGGGTGCCCCTCCCATCCCTGGACGAGCAACGGAAGAAGAGAAAAATCGGTCTTTTTTTGGCTGGGCATTCGCAATATTGGTTTCGCATAGTAGTACCGAACATGATTTACGATAGAATAATTTTACCTTACCTTACCCCCCCCCTCTCTCTCTCTCTCTCTCTCTCACTCACTCTCACTCTCTCTCTCTCTCTCTCTCTCTCTCTCTCTCTCTCTATCTCTCTCTGAAAAAGAACAACCCCTTTGTGACTATACGACTTGCATATGTTGTTTCTGAATTAACTACGACGACTACTACTACTACTAACGACTACTACTAAACTTGATTTGTGCCCTATGCAACAAGAGTATCACAAGAAAAGATATTGAAACAAGACAAGAAACACCTGAAGAAGCCCGGAGGGCACATCGGCCAAAGATTTGTGTACATTACTATAAAAATAAGGACAAAATCCGAAAAATCCAAATAATTTAAGTTATCAAGCCTCATCTAAAAAATATTCAGATAAAGAATGAATAAAACAAACGTATACGGAATAAAATAACCCAAGGGTTGACATGCCTTAAATACCAACCAAATTTCCAATCAGTTTGCAATATAGATTAATCATACAAGTTTCAATAACAAGCCTTTTAGAAGCTGTCTGTCAGGCCGAGTGTATCACAAGGAACGTTACTGACTGCGCCAGAGAATAACTTATTTTTATCTGGTATTTCGCGGGAATAATTGTCTGTTTTAAATAATGTTTTTCTAATCTTGTTGACGTAGAACGTTTTTTCTTCATCCCTCCGGGTAATTGACACCGTCGATTTCTAATGTCAAAAGGTTATGAAAACACACAACGTAGATTTTCAGAAAATATTCAATATGCAAATAACACCGAAAAACACAATTAAATCATAGAATTTAAATTTCTTCTTCGTCCTTTAACTAATGTCCCTGTTTCTTTTCTTTTTTTTTTTCACCAATCACGTTATAATATATTTGGTGACGGCGGATATTTGAAAATATATCGATGACCGCTGTCAAGGTTGAGAATCGGTGTAACAGCATATTATTGTACATTTCGACAGAATGAAAACAATGGGTTGGTCGTATGACTACATATTTACTTGTCTTGTCTTTTCTTGTCTCTTCCATATATATATATATATCATTTCTCTGAATATTTGAGATGAGGCTTGATGATTAGTATTACCTGCGTTATTCGGAATATTATCCTCATCTTTATTGTTATCTGTACAGCGTTTCGGCCGATATGCCCTCCGGCCTTCTTCAGGTATTTCGTGTCGGACTCGGGAACGTTCCCGAGTCCGAGAAGGTTCCCGAGTCCGACAAGAAATACCTGAAGAAGGCCAGAGGGCATATCGACTGAAACGTTGTACAGATAACAATGAAGATGAGGACAATAGTCCGAATAACGCAGATAATACTAATATATATATTACGTTAAATAAGGAGTTACATCGATTTATTTAAAAAAAATTAAACTCTTGATTATCTGGAGTTGCTTATCAACCGAATTCTTACATCTTATGAGTGCTGTCACTTCAGTTAAATGATGGACCATTTGGTTTCATTATAAAGAAAGGGAAATAAATGGATATGCTACACAGAAAAACATGACAAAGAAAGAATGAGTGTAGGAGTGTGCGAGTGACAGCGCTAATGTGTTTCAATCAAACATAATGAAATAATAAAAAGAAAAGAAAGAAAAAGAGTGAGAGTTAAATCATGATTTTTTTTTACATATTGAACTATTTCGCAATACCTCTTAAGTACACATATCAAACGTTGTAATAATTAAATTATCATATTGTGGTATATCCATTTGTCCGGCTGGTATAGTTTTAAATAACTATTCTTATTTCATAATGAAAATCTTCTTTTTTTTGCAGTTATATGGTTTCAAATATTCAAATTTAAAACAAAGTGTTCGCTTATAGTTATATGGCTTCAATAATTTCTATCTAATGCTAATAAGTCCTGTCGGCAGAGGGGTAAGACCACCAATGGGGCCACCTGTTGCTCGTGGGTGGCGATTCGTGATGCTTAAGGATGGAATCCTTGTAGCTGAGCAGCCCAGGACATGCAACACTCCCATTTAGCCCTTACTTAGAATAGAGGGGCGTCGGAGAGGCCTACTCCGATAAGTCGGATGGTCATCTATACGACTGTCCCAGTTCTATTGACCTTATGGCAAGCTCTAACCGTTTTTATCATATATGTACCATAAGGCGTTGGCTGAGGGTCTTACTGTGCTGGGTATGATGTTAAACTCTATCTGATGGTGAAGTTCTAGTTCTTGAGTTTAGGGAATGTGAAATACCCCTTTACTCCCACGTCAACTCTGACCGGGAGGGGTAATACTTGTTAGTGTTCCATGTACTACCACTTCAGGTCAGAACAATGGTGGTGAAGGGGTGCTCCACGTTCCCCAAAGTTCTAGAATTGGAACCTCACAACTAGATGCAGTTTATAGAGTTTGATACCAGTCCTCGCAAACAATAGCCAATCATTTTCAGTGGGAAGTGAAGTATATTTGAAATAATGGTTAACCATGGAATAATAAACCATGAGTTATTTAGTTTGAATGGCAAGGCTTCACTTAGGGGTCATTTCAGTCCATGCAATGATTGGCCTAAGGAGTCATGTGACCAGACAGGTGAGAAAATGTATTTAAATAGAAAAAATGTGTTTATAAAAAAAGTAGAGTACCCATCAATAAATAATTTATTTTAAAACTTTGTCACAGAATTTGATATGCCGTAAAACAAAAACAAACAAGAAGTCTAATGCTTATAATTTGCACAGTGATATGATTCCCAGTGTTCCTATCTATTTATAATATATATGGTTTTAAGTATTTCAAGAAATTGTATAATTTCATGAAACTAATAAGAATTATACGTTAGTTAGCTCTATTGGTAAAGAATCCTGATTTGATACTGGCCTCGACCAATCAGCGCATGAGGAGCATAGATTGGATTTATGTGGTAAAGTGGGGATCTGATGGTAGGTGACACGTTCCATTCCAGGCCTAAAATCAATCTTGCCGGTGTATATACTCACTCGCTGTCCGGTTTATACCGACGATAGACACTTCAACTATTGTTTTCTAAAAGGATGTTTGGGCAATTACACACGTACACATACAAAAACGCACTCACTCACGCACACATACAAACACACACATATATATATGTATATATATTCGAAGACCACCAGGAGTTATAAGGATTATTTTGCTAGGACACTACTAAGTTCGATTTTCACTCGACGAATATATTTCCATAATTCCGTCCCTGTCGGAACTCTGTTATAATAAACAACGCTAAGACAATATATATTATATATATATATATATATATATATATATATATATATATATATATATGTGTGTGTGTGTGTGTGTGTGTGTGTGTTTGTTTGTGTCTAATTCAAACTCCAGTCCCACTATTATGTTCACTTTTAGATTAATACCCTTGGAAAAGGTAAGAAACCCTCACATCCACCAGCTATGGTTTAATAGGGAAACTACAAGATTAAGTTTGGTATTAATTAAACCATGAAGGTTGATAGGCCATTAAACAATGTCTTGTTTTTGTTATTAGAAACTAAGCAACATCTTCATGTGATTCCCAAGTTGTTCCAGACTCAAAGAATAGCGAGAACAACAACAGATCCACCAATGGACCAGACAGACACAGCTACTCCGATTCAGACAAACAAACCCAACCTTATCCAGCCAAGAGAATAGCTGAACAATAAGAAAATAAGTATAGAATTATACTATTGTTGCATCATAGAGGTGGAATAATACGCAGAAGAAATTGAGTGTTTAATATATCTATTCAGCACTAGTACCTGGTGCTAACGGATACATACAAAAAAAACACAGAACAATAAATTACAAACAGTTAACAAGACAAAACTACAAGAAATAGAGGAGGGCCAAATGCGGTATAGCCAAACGCAGTAATATCAATCCAAATATTATTCAGCTTATTAATCCACTTTAATTGTAGACCATTTAAGTCTATGAGCCAGTCTATCTGGTAGAGTGTTGAAGGGGAGCTAGCTACTCTACAACAAATAGTACAACCAAAAACATAATAAACCCTGCCAAGAAGGCGATTCTTTGATTTAAGTTTCTGATTTTTTAAAACTCTTTATTTCCTTGTTTCTTATTAGGGGTTTTTTTCTGGTTGATTGTTTTGTCATTATCTCTTTTTCTTTTGTCTTTTCGTCCGTCTTTTTATTTATGAATTTTATACTTTCCTGGTATTCTTCCAGGAGTATCCGATTCCTTTCTCCTGACTCCTTGTAATTCACTCTCTACTCCTTGAAACTCTCTCTCTCTCTCTCTCTCTCTCTCTCTCTCTCTCTCTCTTTCTCTCTCTCTCTCTCTCTCTCTCTCTCTCTCACTTTCAATGTCTCTTTCTTCATCCTTCTACTTTGTTAATGACACTGCCTCTTCCGATTACTTTTCCTATAACTCATTCTTCTTCTTCTGCCATTATATTGGTATGCGTCATCTTTCAGTTGTAGTATCTTCTTCTGTTCTTCTTCCATTGTTGCATAGCGCCTTCTTCACTGGCACTGAATAATTATAATGTTGCATACCTCTTCTTCTTCACTTACTTGGACATCTATTCTTCTGCTGGCCGTCTTGGTATGCTTCTGATCGTCTTTGGTATTTATATCATCTTGACTTGGTCTGGAATCTTCTAAGGTCTGGACTCCTCTTGGGGAATTCGTCTGTTTTTCTGTTACTATGTTCCTGCTGGCTGGTCGTCATTTCTTAGTCTTGTTACCAAGACATTCATTAACCACAAGAGCATATTAATTATCCAAACTTTTATTTCCTTAACTATACATAATCCTCTAACTAACATAGTGCGCGTGAGTTCCAGTTTTAGGCAGGACCTAAAATGGCCGACTGCTCTGCCTGACGTCTAACTGCAAACTGGGGACTCTGAAAAGGTCCCACGTGACTTCACATATTTGGCGGGCTTCTGTAATTTTCCATGGAAGGATCCAGTCATGATATGAAAACGGTCATCCCCTCAGAATTACAGGGGATTGACAATAATCTTATGCAACCGCATAGATTATGTAACACCATTACATTTGTCTTTTCTTCTTCATCATGGTAATCATCATCATCAACTATCATTACATTTTTCTTCCTTCTTCATCATCATCTTATTATTATTCTCATTCTCTATCACCATCATCTTCTCTCCTCCTTCTTTTCTCCCTCTCTTTCCCCTTTTTCTTTATCATCATCATCTTCTCCCTCCATCTCCTTTTTCTTCATCATCATCATCATCATATTCTTCTTCATCTTCTCCTCCTTCATTTTCTTTTTCTCCTTTTCTCTCTCCTCCTTCAAATTCCCCCTCCCTCGCCACCCCTGTCTATTCTCTGGTTCTCAAAGAAGCCGAATTCCTGTCGTCTGCCTCCTGAAAATCAATATCAAATATTTCGATTAGAACTGCCATCTTCGAACACCGATTCTTCTTCTTCTTCTTCTTCTTCTTCTTCTTCTTCTTCTTCTCATTCGGTAATTACTCACATTATACAGTTTCTCTGCGTCCATTCACATTCTTTCTTTCAGTATCACTATGGAACATTCATAGGAAAATCAAACGTTGTCTTTCCTTCGGGCTAAAATAAGAATGCATTCATATTAATCAAATAGATTATTCCCCTACGGGCAACAATTACATCCACTAAACCTTCCTTTATATTCTCTCATTTTCCTCATTAATAACATTTTTGCTTCTTATTTTTTTACCGAACAAATATAATTTTATTCAATTGAATTTAATTCTCTTCTCTGTTGTGAGGTTTCTTTAAAACATTTCCTTTTTTCTGTTTCTATTTATTTGTTTACAGATTTAGTAGCCTCGTTTTGGGTAATACTTTTTTTTCTTCTTTAATTTGTTTGTATTCACAAGAACTTCTCTACTGTGTTCTTCCTATTTATGGTCGGTATTTTACACGGAAAAATGAAATAAAATACCAAAAGATTCCAAATTCTATAAGAAGAAGGGGGAGGTGGTGCAAAGACTGCAGGGATAGACAGAGTCAAATACAGTAATGTTACAAAAATTGAGATATCATCTGGTGATTCTCACTTACGACTTGTCGACGTTTTATTCCCCAAACAGTCTGAGTGCATATCACATTTGCTTTTATCCTTCTATAAGAAGCAAATACATTTTTCTCTAAATTAACCAAACTAGCAAAAGTATGTGCCATCCGCCGGGCGCAAGTATTAAACTTTTAATGTAATAAAATATTATATTAAATTAGAAAGACTAACGAAACTAAATAAGAACGAATATGAAAAAAATATTACATATTCTAATGTTATTTTAATTGATTTTATATAAAAATTATATATAGGATTGCTTTTAATACGTTTGAGAATAAAATGATAGTATTAGAAACCAGTAACAGCAAATTATTGTTTTATTAAACCCAGTTATTATAATTTCATTATGTAAATTATTCCCACCATATACTATGTAAATCTTTATTTCTTAGAGATATGTAACACATATTTCAGAATTTTAACTGCATTCAAAATATGGGCAGTTTGCAGCAAATTTAACTCCGTTAGACTTTAATGGCAGACATCGTTAATGAATAAAATAAGATCCTAATTAAGATTAAATAATGATTATTTCATAATTAAGGAAATCGAGACGTGGTAACGTTGTTTCGGTTACAGACAGACAGTTACATAGTCTCCGTTATAATAATAAGATGTCGGCTTTTGTTCTTCCATCTGATATGCAGAACTAGAAAACTTTTAAACCTTTCACCAATATACTTTTTTCTGATAAGTAAAATGTTCCCGGTTGCTATTTTGGTCGCTATTTTAAACGTTTAGGTCTCCTATTGTTAAGTTCAATATCAGAAAAGAGTATAGTCTAAGTAGCAGAAAGTCTTTTGTATGCAGAGAATCCTGTCCAGTCCTTGAAATCCTACGTAGAACAAGAGTGTACTTGTAGCAGATAATCTAGTCACATGTATTATTCGGATTATTGTCCTCATCTTTATTGTTATTTGCACAACGTTTCGTCCGATGTGCCCTCTGTTCTTCTTCAGGTATTCAAGAGGTGGTTCCAGAGTTCGAAAAGGTTCCAGAGTCCGACAAAAAATACTTGAAGGCCGAAGGGCACATTGGCTGATTTGTTATGCAGATAACAATAGTTCGAATAATCCAAATTAGCAAGCATCATCTAAAAAAATTCAGAGAAATAGATTCTAGTCGTTGTCCTACTGTATTAAGTTCAGTTAGCAACTGATTTAAGCAATAACCAACGTCGTTAAATGGATCCTGTGTCTATTTTTCATTGGTCAATGTCTGCTGCTGATTTTGCTAAAGTATATAAATAAATGTGATGATTTCTTGTATATCGTATACTCTTGAATGTCCAACAACATACTTTTAGCATATCTGATTATATTGAAAATGCAATAAAGAAAATCTCTTAAACCTTTGACCAATACATTATCTCTGATAAGTAGTGAGCTCCCGGATGTGTTGCATAACGATACCTTATATTCTCGGTTATTGTTGAGTGTCATGAGTATACCCGTGATCGTATACTCATCTACTATTGTCTCAGAGTCGCTGCTATCTGTCGATTCTCGGCCATCTTCTATCTTGGATTTTGGCTGGTTCTTAGTTTCTGTTGGAACTGGGATTCTTCCCAGCTGGATACTGGGACGTCCTGTGGTTTTTGTGTTATGTCTTATTTTATAAGTATCCCAGTCAAACACGCGGAGATTTGGCTATTCCGACGAGAGACGTCATGGCCGTCCGTCACTTACAGCAACCCATCCAAAAACTGACTTTCCTGGCTACCTTCCGACGGCTTGCTCTGGAGAACCGGAAGAGAGGTTAAGCCCAATTCAAACTGTCCATAATTATTCCTGTGTATGTCCACTAACCGTTATTTTGTATGTAAGCTCCACTAACCGTTATTTTGAATGTACGCTACACTTACGTACATATATTTTTAGTATATCCGTTAAAATTTTGTTTACATTTTAGTGGCTTTTCAAATTAGAATTCAGATTGTTTCCTAAAAAATCGATATAATTTCCTGATCTAATAACTTGGCCAGTTCTTTTCCAATCGATTTTAAATGTTAACAGAATGTGTAGTGTTATATACACTACCTATGAACATTAATAGGTATGTCCCAATCCTCATAAATCCTTATACCACTAAAGTGGTTAACCTTCTTCCACGCCGCTGGCGAGTATTGTATTTAGTCAATGTTATAAAGATTCCATTTCATTTCCAACCTCCGTTTGGTTATTTCTCATTTAGTACCTTTTTTTAGGTTTCAACTTATAGAAACAAGACAAAATTGCATGTTTAATGTTCTATGTCTTTCCTTTCATTTTCCTTTTTTCATTATGTTCAATTGAAACAGATTTGCTTTATTACTTCCACACATTCAGCCCCTCTCTGTATCTTTCCCTACTCTTTCTTTCTTATATTTTTCTCTGTAGCATGTCCTTTTTCTTCTCTTTCTTTCTAATAAAGATGGAATAGTCAATTATTTAGCTGAGGGGATAAAACTCATAAGGAATAAGAATTTTGCGGATAAGCAACACCAGATAATCAGGATTTAAATTTTTGCATTCCATCTTTGACAATTTGAATGGGCTCATTTTTAACCAGATGTTGTCACAAGATAAAACGCCTGTACTTTTAAGGGACACCAGTATTAATATATAGATTATTATCATTACTTACTTGAAACCATATAACTGTATAAAGCAAATGACTATTATCTATTAGAAATAATTAATTGAAACCATATAATTATTAGTGTTAGATAGGAATACTTGAAACCATATAACTGTATGCAAGGAAATGACTATTATCTACTAGAAATAATTAATTGAAACCTATATAATTATTAGTGTTAGATAGGAATACTTGAAACCATATAACTGTATGTAAGCAAATGTCAATTATCTACTAGAAATAATTAATTGAACCTTATAATTATTAGTGTTAGATAGGAATACTTGAAACCATATAACTGTATGCAAGCAAATGACTTTTATCTACTAGAAATAATTAATTGAAACCTATATAATTATTTGTGTTATATAGAAATACTTGAACCCATATAACTGTATGCAAGCAAATGACTATTATCTACTATAAATAATTAATTGAAACCAATATAATTATTAGCATTAGATAGGAATACTTGAAACCATATAACTGTGTTTCATTTATTTCTTTTAGATTGGAATACTCGATATTATATAAATTTGTACAAAAAATTCTTAAGGAATAATTGCAAAAAACTTGTATATGTACAGGGAATGTGTTGGAAATTACTTTCAGTGGAAAATAAAAGACGTTTAAACATCAAATAAAGAACGTTTTAGCACATGTTGTTAAACTGTAAGATGATTTAAACGAGAATTGGTCAAGTTATTAGATTAAAAAATTATATCAAATTTTCTAAAACTCCCTGTAAATCTCAAATGATGTCAATTATTTTAAAGATAAGTATAACATCTAGTATAATTGATCGAGTATATCAATTTGCCTACTTTAAACCGCTCGTGATGCTCTCCCATTCTAAACATTCCACACACAAGCAAAGGACAAAAACTGACGTATTTCATTATAATTGAGCAGAAAAATCAGATTACAATAATAATAATTACAGGAATGTATTTGAATAGAATAAGTTCTGAGATGAATATATAGTAAATTTTGAAATATCCCATTATACATGTAATGGGTACCAAGAAAAGTTGGTATAACCGTTCGATAAGTTTGGTTGGCAAAGAGTTAAATCATAAAAAATTGGAATTGGTGTACTAATTATTGATTATTCAGTAATTATTTACATTTAAACATTGTTAATTATTTTATCAAAATTTTTCTAAGTTCCAGGTTTTTAAATAAGTAGACATGTTGTGAAACAAACTTAACAACCTTTGCAGATATACCCGGTCAAATGAGTGCATTTTGTTTTACAACCACCTGTGCGCAAAGGTAATTGAATCGTGGCTGCTATCTTTATAGTTATTCTGTTCTTTCAAATAACTGATTTATTTTGCGGTTTGGGATCGAACTTCTTTGAATTAGCATTTTGAAATTTTAAGAAAAATATTAAACGTTATAACTGTCTATGAGATTGTCGTGGTAACGTAATTAGGACAGCCGGGTGAATTTAAAAGCTTCCCATCACACACATCAATCAAGTAAACGAAAAAGTTATGCTAGACACTGCTGGAGAAACAAGGACGGACGCATAAGTGTCGTTCTCCTGTGGATATCTATAGATGGATACACATGGAGTAATTTCTGACAGGCTAGATTTGCAGACCACTGTTGGTGAGTTCGATTCAAATTAGGTGCCCCATACATTCTGCCTTTGTGCCACATCTAAGCTATGCTTAGTAAATAACAGTATGGTCACCTCACGTGGTGTAGTGATTAGCAAGCTAGATTCGCAAACCATTGTTAGTGATTTTGATCCTCACGGGGCGCCCCATACTTCTGGCCTTGTGCCACATATAAGCTTATATATGGATACAGCAGTGTACGCCGACTAGCAAAAACCTGTATAAATTAGCTCTGTATGGATTTGACACGCCGAGTCGATATATATATATTAAAGAAATGTATACAATAGAAACCTACTCGAGTTTCACCATAAGGATCTTCAGGGTAAATCCACTGAATTAATCGAGGTACCGAGTAATTGCAGCCGATTACACGTGTGTTCATTGAATAAGATATTTCGTTATAAGGGAACGCTTGTTTTTGTTTTTGAATTTCACCGGAAATTATTTTTTCGTCAGTATTAAAATGTAAACAAAAGATGCGAATCGATTTGTGGGTATTTATTTTACTATGGTTTTAATAAAGTATGGGTTATAACGAAATATCTTATTCAATGAACACACGTGTAATCGGCTGCAATTAATCGGTACCCCGATTAATTCAGTGGATTTAACCCTGAAGATCCTTATGGTAAAACTCGAGTAGGTTTCTATTGTATCCATTTCTTTAATAAATTTTTCTTTACTTTGTATTGCGCACTTTGTATTTGTTTTATCGCGGACTTAACCCCTGGTTTTTGTGCACCTCCAACGATCGTGCCATATTCACCGGTAAGCCACCTTTTATCTATATAATATATATATATATATATATATATATATATATATATATATCCGTAATTGCTAATATGACCGATATTTATGGCAATTATATTGCCGTGTAGAAAATCCTTGAACTTTGAGTTCTCAACTTGGATCAGACCAACTTTAATATTCTCTGGTAAAAAAAAGGTTCACGTTAGAATCATCCTAAAACCAACTAACGTAATGATTTAGCTCAGTTGGTAGAGCATTTGACTAGAAACCACAAGGTTTCGCGCACGACACCGGCCTCATCGAGTCAACAAACGAGTAGTACAGGATCTGTGCGGTAAAGTGAGGAGTTGATGCCAGCTGTGGCCCTCCACGTCAGACGCCAAAACAATTTCCTTGGTGTAGCGCTAGAGAAAAGGGGTTAGACCCCCTTGCTGTCTGGCTGATACCGACTTTAGGCCACCCCAACGACTTTATATATATATATATATATATATATATATATATATATATATATATATATATATAAAGTAAAATTACAAACTCACGTGAGGGGACTGAACGCTGACATCGGAATACTCCGTTATTATAATTTTTTTACAGATGCTGCCGCTGTCAATAACAACAGAGACAAAAGATCCGTTGAACAGGAACAACAGTCATTTGATAAAGGGTATCTAACGAATCCGAAAATTTATGATAAAAAATAATAATAATAAAATAAGTGAATCCAATACTCCATAACATCGAGTTCCTTCATTTATTTTTAGATGCTTCGTAAGACCGCCCAACTTAAAAAAAAACATAAATATATATACCGAAAGAAGCATACAGAGACCCTAAAATACAACATATATATATATATATATATATATATATATATATATATATATATATATATATATCATAAATTTTATACATATATAATAGTCGGAGCGTTTCCTCCGAATAATAATTATCCGAGAAGAAACTAGATGTTTTATAATCTTTTTTCTATTGATATGCCACCATCACCAAGACCATCAATTTTTACAAAAAGAGAGAAGCATAGGAAAGAACGTATGCAGTATTTGTATAATATACAAACAAATTATGTTAAGCAATTCATCGGAAATGTTCCCAAAATTTCACTTTTAATTTTTTTTTCTTACATTTTTTCTGAATTCCAATTCAATTTATGTTTTTTTCAGTCTATTGCTGTTTTTGATCCGATTAGGCAATTTATTTAAAAAAAAAAAATATATCACTCAAAAAATCCAATTGGTTAATGGACTTAAAAAAAAAGAGATTTCTGCCTTGAGAGTAAATTTCCAGTTCGAATTTTCATTACGAAAGTGTGGAATTTACTTTAAGACAATTCCCATAATTGTTAAGATATAAGTTGTGTAAACTTTTATTTAGGTGAACGTGAATTTGATAACTCACCGAATGTATATCTACGTAAATAGGTAGATAATAACATTAACAATAAGATGGGTAGAGGTGTTTTTTTGTTATTGTTTTGTTTTTTTTGTTTTTTTCCTTAAAGAGAAATTTTCTAATCTATTTAACGTAACACCCTTGTCAACTAATTCTATTTGGACAATCGATTCTGTTGCGATAACGAGAAGAGATAGGATTAAACACGTTATTTCAGGATTCAAGATCCTCTTGAAATGTAGACTCTACTCTTTCTGATCCAATGCATTTCTTACTGTCATCAGTAAACAATGTTCAAATACGATAGAGCATTTTGAAGATAGAAAGGACAGTGAAAGCCCATTGGCATATTACCATATATAAAAAGACATTACTGTTATTATTACTAATTATAAAACTACATTAATAATAATAATAATAATAATAATAATAATAATAATAATAATAATAATAGTATTCTAATAATAATAATAATAAAAATAATAATAATAATAATAATAATAATAATAGTATTCTAATAATAATAGTATTCTATAATAATAATAATAATAATAATAATAATAATAATAATAATAATAATAATAATAATAATATATTCTCGCCAAATGAGCTATGCTAGTAATGAAACAGGGCGAAAGAAAATTATGAATGGAATACAACTACCAAATCAGGACACCACAAAATCACTTGATGAAAATGAAAGTTACAAATACTTAGGAATTTTAGAAGCGGACAATATTAAGCAAACAGAAATTAAAAGGAAAAGTTAAAAAAGAATATCTCATGAGAACTAGAAACTTCTAGAAACCAAACTTAACAGCAGAAATCTGATCAAAGGAATCAATACCTGGGCCGTCCCCATTATAAGATACTCAGGACCATTCTTAAAATGGACAAAAAAGAACTCAGACAGATTGACCAAAGAACGAGAAAAGTTAATGACAATGCACAAGGCTCTTCACCCTAGAGACGACAGAGATAGATTATATGTGTCAAGAAAGGAAGGGGAAAGGTCTTGCCAACATAGAGGACTGCGTAGAAACCACTATCCAACAACTTGAGAATTACACAAGAAAGAGCAAAGACAAATTACTTATGGCGGCCAACAATAGTAGAAGTGTCAGATGGACAAACAGAAAATCAACAAAGACTAGAAAACAAAAATGAGAAGAAAAACAAGTATATGGACACTTCAAACGACAAATAGAAGAGGTTGCACATGAAAAGACTTGGACATGGTTAAGAAAGGGAAACCTCAAAAGAGAAACAGAATCATTAATAATTGCTGCACAAAATAATGCCATAAAGACAAACTATACCAAAGCGAAAATTGATAAGACCCAACAAAATAGTAAATGTAGACTTTGCGGTAATAGAGATGAGACTGTTAACCATATACTCTGCGAATGTAGCAAACTAGCACAACGAGAATACAAAACTAGACACGACTGGGTTGGGAAGGTGATCCACTGGGAATTATGCAAAAAATTTAATTTTGACCACACAACAAAATGGTATATGCATAAACCAGAATCTGTTCTTGAGAACGAAACGCATAAAATTCTCTGGAACTTTGAAATAAAAACGGATCACCTTATCCCAGCAAGAAGACCAGACCTAGTGTTGATAAACAAAAAAGAAAGAACTTGTCAACAGGTGGATTTTGCATTGCCAGCAGATCACAGGTTAAAGGAAAATGAAAAAATGGACAAATATCTGGACCTCACCAGAAAACTGAAAAAGTTATGGATTATGAAAGTGAAAGTGATACCAATTGTAGTTGGTGCCCTTGGAACAGTCCCAAAAGGATTAGAAAATGGTTTGGAAAGTTAGGAAATCAGAGGAAGGATTAAAACCATTCAGAACACTGCACTGCTGCAATCTGCCAGAATATTCAGAAGGGTCCTGGAGACCTGAGGAGACTTGCTGTCACTCAGACTCCAGTGAAAGACCATCAGCTAATGCTGATGTGAAAACTCAAAAGGAGTATAATAATACCAATAATAATACCAATAATAATACATTAAAATAAATAAATAAAAAAAATCAAAACATAACACTAGTATAAATAGAACACCGGTATAAATGGAAAAATCCAATGTTGTATTGTTTTTACATTGCCCCCTGATAATGGCCCGTGAAGAGGCAGAAAGTACTTAGGAACACATAAGTTATGGCAAATGCATCAGCCAATTCCATATGATCTATTCGGCAACTAGGAAGTGTTATCCACAAAATTTGAAGACAAAAAGTGTCTGCACATTTCAACAAATTTAAATTAAGTACTTAATTCCTTCTTGAAGAAGTTTATCAGTTTAATTTATTTCCTTTTCCGATCCCTGAAAGTAACAAAGTAGATAATATCTAAACATTATTTTATTTGTTGGTGGGAATATTTCAGTTATTAATTCATAGTTTATTTTATGAATACTTTCTTTCAAAAAAGGTTTGAATTATACTGATTAAAAATGGATATATGTTATTCTAAAATGAAAGAATTAATAATAATTCGCTGTAAAAAAAATAATTCAATCGATAAAACCACATACAAATTACATATTTAGAAAGATTATTTTCTTTTCTTTCTAACCAAATAATATTTCTTATATTGGACCAAGAATAGGCGAGAAATTCCGAGCTAAAACGATTAGGGCACTAATTAGTCTATTTCAAATTATCAGCAGGTGGTGCCGTGTGGCTATTTTGAATCACTGCTGATATAGCCAACAGCCAGGGAAATTTGTTATATTAGCAGCAGCCATGCCACGATTATCGCAAATCCTTTGATTTTTCTTAATTAATTATATCCTTTAATCAGTTGAAATGAATAACCAAATTTGGTGTGTTTCTTAGTTATAGGGTTATTAAGATATTACGGATATTAGGGTGCATGCAAGATAATTCAATGTATAAAAACAACACGTACAAATTACATATTTAGAAAGATTATTTTAATTTTATTTCTAACCAAATCAACATTTTTTTTCAACTCGCTGTAAAAAATAATTCAATATTTAGAAAGATTATTTTCTTTTCTTTCTAACCATATAAATATTTAAATATTTAACAGTAGATAGGTGAGAAAAAAACATTTGATTTTTCGTTAAAATTTAGTCTAAAAAAAAATCATCAGCTGTCCGAAGCAATTTTTTTATTATTTGCTGTAAAAGCTAATTCAATCGATAAAACCACATACAAATTAATTTTAGAAAGATTATTTTCTCTTCTTTCTAACCAAATAAATATTTCTAAGATTAGACAGGTGACACGCGAAAAATTCCGACCTGAAACGATTAGGGCACAAATTTGTCAACTTCAAATTAATTAATTAATTATATCCCTTAATCAGTCAAAATCAATGACCAAATTTGCCGTGTTTCTTAGTTAGAAGGATATTAATGTGTATGCAAGATTTCGAATCCGAGTGACCTCCCGTTTCTGAGTTATACGTCGACACGTAGATACCAAACTTCCTTTTATATATATAGATATGATAAGTTGTAAACACGGTATGTTTGGAATGGCTTTTTTGCCGACAATTTTTGGGAGAATATGTGCTTAATTGGAGTCGTACCTAATTTTGAAAATTAATTAATTAATAATGAATTAGGCGGGAATGCCTATTTAAATGTATGGCTAAACAAATCGAGAAAAATCAATCTCTGTATGTACATTTCGGCCTATTAGGCCTCATCAGCAGAGCTATAGATAGGAAGGCCGCCCTGTGCGTGATTTCAAACCGGACTGCCAAGCTGACAGGCCGATATCACCACCCCTACACCAAACGGACTTCCTAGATTTTACGATTTGTTTAGAGTAGGTTAATATTCCTCTTCAGTGACTTTTATTACACGACGATATGATAAGTTGTAAATACGGTATGTTTGGAATAATTAATTAATAATGAATTAATTTTCAAAATTAGGTACGACTCCAATTAAGCACATATTCTCCCAAAAATATATAGATATATATTTGTAAAACCTAATCTCCGACTACCCAAATGTAGTATAAAATATTTATTACTATGTAATTGCATAGATACCATTAGATTTCTTTCTGAAAATCTAAATAAAGATATGTATGCAGCTGAGAAACTTCTATAAAAGCATGACGTCTGCACTACTGCCTGCGTCTCTGCTAATTTAAAAAGTTTATGAAACAGGTTTCGTTATTTTTAACAGAATTTTTAGGCGAGGCATAGGATTGTACAAGAGCCACATTCTCTCAATTCATCTGAGCTCTGTGCATCTTTTCTTTTCTACCGAGACACAAACTCCATCTCGAAGGTAGGTATTGATTGACCTAGAGTACGTTCAAAAGATTCAAGTGCACCTTCAACCCATGTAGTAAAACGAGAGTTTTTAAAGTTAATTTGACTATGGGAGAAATCGCTGGAATAAGTTGAATTAAATGAACCTTTTCCATTTCTGTCTTGGTAGATACACCTTCAGTCTGGATACCGCTTTAACACAACTCGCATATCTTATTATAATGGAGATGCGGTGTGTGTCTGCAACTGAAGTTACGTCACTGCTTATGTCACAATGCCCCCAGGAATACTTGTAATTTTATCTATGAGTATTTAATCTATAGTCAAAATCATTAATATATAGTCGTCGGGGCGACCTAAAGTCGGTATCAGCCAATCAGCGAGGGGGTCTATCTCCTTTTCACCAGCGCTAGACCAAGGAGATTGTTTTTTGCTACTCATACGCTGAGTTGGCGAGGACCGGAATCGAACTAGAAACCATGTGGTTTCTAGCCGAACGCTCTACCGACTGAGCTAACCCGGTCCTTTACAATATATAGAATGTCTTATTTATTAACGATGCCTCTAAAAAAATGAGATTTGCCCAAAATAGACTACGTTATTAGTGCGTGTAAAATCCTGCAATGTGCTTTATATATCCCTAAGAAATAAAGGTTTACATAATATAAGGTGTGTTAATTTACAAAGTGGTTTTAACAAAAGCGGGTTTAATAAATAATTACTTCGCGTTATTTATCTCTCATATAATTGTTTTATTCTCCAACGTGTTAGAATCAATCCTATGAATGATTCTACATAGAAACCAATTAAAATATAATTAAGATAAGTGTAATCTGTTTATATGCGTTCTTATTTAATTTCGTTTGTCATTTTAATTTGATATATCACATTACATTAAAACTTAAATACTTACGCACAGAAGGCGCATATTTTTGCTAGTATATATATATATATATATATATATATATATATATATATGCGTATATATATATATATATATATATAAATCATCCACAGACACCGTGTTTCGACGTTTCACATCTCATCAGTGTGGCTAGACACAGCAACTAACTCCAACCAGGAGCAAAACCCGACTGAGTTTAAGTTAGCCCGATACATTAACCTCTAGGCCATCGCCAGCTGTCAGTAAGGAGCGGTGTTTTAACTGTTTTAAATACATACATCTGTGTATATACTTTACGATCACCACAGAGATCATATCTTTAAACAGATGACCATTGCGTTATGCTGGCGGTTAAAGTCGCTTCTCAAAGCTCTACCGTGTTACGGGAGCATGTATATATACCTTTGTACTTCAAATAGCTGTAAAACAAACTACAGCGATCAGCAATTTTCTATTCTACACAAGGCGAGGACAAGTCACCATCTCAACGTCCTCGAGGCAGTCTCCTTTTTTTTTTACTGTCCGTCCTTGTGTAGACAGAGACATTTTATGCACTCCCTGGTAATTTTTGCTGGGGATGTTATTACTGAGGTGGGAATCACCTGAAGGTATTTACCAAAAAAATTTTTTATGTTACCTTAAAGTTACCCCACCATTTGCTTGATTGAATCTCTTTGAATTGAATGACTTTTAAACGATCAACCCGTCGTTACTTTTGACAAAGCACCGGTCGAAAGGACCCTTAAGTTTCTATTTTTTTCTTTCTCTTTCGAAAAGAAAATGAAATTTGCTGATCAATAAAATATGTCGTTATTTTTCAAAATCTTATACAAGTTTAGCTGTACCAAAAATGTGTTTATATATATATATATATATATATATATATATATATATATATATATATATATATATATAGTTAAAAATCAATGGTAAAATGAATGAATGAATGAATGAAATATATTTATATATATATATATATATATATATATATATACATATATATATATATGACCTTGTGTCGCTTCCTGCTCGTGAGGAGAGGTTGTGTGTATGTATATATATATATATATATATATATATATATATATATATATATATGTGCGCGTGTGTGTGTGTGTGTGTGTGTTTGTGTGTATGTACGGGGGTGCAAAAGTGGGTATACAGTAATATAAACAAAACTTTACCTACAACTTATAGAAGTATTATAATAAAAATTATGAAAGTAAAAATCATGATAATGATTCTAATGAATAAAATGAATTCTAGTATTAAATGAATCCCCGCACTAATATTTTAACTCTGATACAATCCTTACTTTATTACTATTATTTGCAGCTAAAGGTTTGTTTACATTACTGTATACCTACTTTTGCACACACACCCTCTGTATATATATATATATATATATATATATTATATATATATATATATATATATATGTCTGTGTGTGCGAGCGTGCATAATTTTGAGATGACAGAATTACGTGTATACTTCCAGTATGACAAACTTATACAAGTATAAATCTAATGGATTTTTCTGAAGCACGAAAGTATTAAAAAAGAATTGAAAAAAGTGAACTACTATTTAGTAGTATAGAACATATTTGTTTGGGCGAAGTAGTGTCGCGTTTTGGCTTCTTTTTATTACGGGGAAATATATACATAATAAATTCTAATGACGCCTAAGCATTTCTGCCATATATTTCCTTCAATATTAATCTCAATGGACTGATAATTTTATCGGCGGGAAACTGTTGATATTCATTTGAACCCGCATTCTGAATATGATTCAAAGTCCCCGCCACAAGTAGTTTTCATTATTTTCCCCCAAATCTGAAACGATCACCGCACAAAATTATGCAAATATCCACTGGCCCCTGCGTCCCGTTTGGCAGTAAATACCATGTGTTTTCCTTTGAAACAAGTCCATATGAAACATACAGAGTCTGTTGGCCTATTTCTTATTTATTTTTACTGTAATATTTAATACTGAAGCCCCAGTTCTCCCGATTTAGTAATATAAGTCCAGCATACAGATGGTGAAACCGACTCGTTTGATTTTTTTTGTTGCCTTTTCTAAGAACAGTTCTGTGATTTATGAACGAATTAAACGTCTTGTGATTTATTCTTCATTCCTTTCAGAGAAACAGAAAGAGAACAAAATAAAAGAGACCCTCGGTCCGGCTCGAAAGGTTTATATAAGTGCGTTCATTGATTCTGTGTTTGTCTTTCGTGCGCATGCGTTAGTTGTCTTTATTTGATAAGTCTTTCATGTGCTGAAACACATTTAAGCTAGGAGAAAACTTTCAACAGTTTTCATACATGTTTACAGTTGATTATTATACGTTTACATATCAAGAGATTGTTTCATCTTCCTGGTTATTAAATCGTTTCCAAATTATTCACCACAGATTTGGACAGCTCTTTTCGAATCGAAATGGAGTCGACAACTGGAGTTCAAGTCCTTGACAAGGTTGTTTGCTAATATTATTTGTATTATTCGGATTATTGTCCTCGTCTTCATTGTTATCTGTACAACGTTTCGACCGATGTGCCCTCAGGCCTTCTTCAGGTATTTCTTTTCGGATCGGGAACCTTCTTGTCGTAATCGGGAGTCGTCACAGAACTTTGAACCTAACCCTTTATTCACTCCACGGGGGTATTCTGTTCTGTCCGACAAGAAATACCTGAGGAAGGCTGGACGACACATCGGCTGAAACGGTGTACAGATAACAACGAAGATGAGGACAATAGTCCGAATAATACAAATAATACTAATTATCAAGCCTCATCTAAAAGAAAACCAGAGAAAAGGGCTGTTTGCATTTCACTTCATTCTAATGCCCAAGAGAAATACATGAAACCAACTCTTCCTCAACTATTGTGTATATAGTATGGAAGACTGTGTGATTTAGGCTTGGTTTGGAAATAAGTCTATGCGAAGGAAAATTCTGAATTCAAACAAGCTTTAATCAGATTAAAAATTGACTGTGTGCCATCGCCTGTGGTTAGTGGAGTTTGATAAAAATACATTCTCTTTGCAAAAACATATGTATATAAAAACATCTTGAGATATTTTGAAATAAATAAAAACATATTTATTATTATTATTCAACTCACTACGAGTTTTTAACACCAGCTTTAACTGGAGGTATTTCACTAACCTCTGAGGGACTGCAAGTAACGACACTCATAAGAAATAAGTATTTGGCGAATAAGCAACACCAGATAATCAGGATTTACATTTTGCATTTCATCTTGAACGATCTGGACGGTCTTGTTTTTAACTAGAGGGTGTTGCAAGATGAGAACGTTCGTATTATTATGGAACACGAGTATTAATATATAGATCAAGTTTCATTCATCAGGGTTCCCCCTCTTATCTCTGTCTAAATCTTCTCATGTGTGATTTATTTAGTTTGTCGCTTGAAACATCCATTTAGTTATTGAAAATATTTCTATTGAAAGGTCTGACTTTTTCTTTCCTGATATGAACAACCTTTTATCACCGTGTCATGTCTTTTTCATCTTGTTTTTGTCTGTCCTTGTCAAATTTCTTCGAGAGGGCCCCAACTCTACGCACATACTTAACAATAAAAACGAAAATACAAGAGACATGCTGAAAGAAAGAAAGAAAGAATAAAAGAAAGAAAGAAAGAAGGAAATCAAAACTCATGATAATGGAGATTATGTCCCTGTATGTCTGGAACTGAAACTACGTTACCATCAGCATCCCAATTCCCTTAGTTATTTTCGTCATATTCCCAATGATTATTAAACAATCATAATTGAATCTTAATTAGTATCTTATCTATTAATAATGTCTATTAAAGTCTAGCTGAGTGAGATTTGCCTTCCAGCACCACATGTTAGTTAAAGCATTGTAAATATTTCAAGGTGACATTTCAAGGTGTATTAGCTCAGTCGGTAGAGCGTTCGGCTAGAAACCACAAGGTTCCTAGTTCGATACCGGTCCTCGCCAACTCAGCGTATGAGTAGCCCAGGGATTTGTGCGGTAAAGTAAGGAGCTGATGGTAGGTATGGCGCTCCACCCCAGACGCCAAAACAATCTCCTTGGTCTAACGTTATTGAAAAGGGGATATACTCCCTCGCTGACTGGCTGATACCGACTTTAGGCCGCCTCGACGACTTTACTTTTTTTATATAACACTAAGAAATAAAGATTTACATAGTATAATGTGGATAATTTACATACTGGTTTTAACAAATTCGGGTTTGATAAATAATCACTTGGTTTCTAATATGATTGTTTTATTCTCAATCATATTTAAAAATCCTATGTATTATTCTATATAGAAACCAACTGAAACAGAATAAAGATAAATGTAATCCTTCTTATGCGCGTTCTTATTTAATTTATTTAGTCTTTCTAATTTGATATATTCTATTAAATTAAAACTTAAATAATTGCACCCAGAGCGTGCATAACTTTTTCTAGTAAGACATATATAAATAATTCAATTATTGATGATATGTTCATCTCTCACAGTAACAATAGTTGTAGAATTAATGATCGTGGTCGTAACAGTGTTAATTTTTAAAAGGTAGTAGCTACATAGTTTTATATAAAGCTAGGTCTTTCTCACCTATCTTATATTCAATCGTGATTTGAATATTTGTTAGAAGAAAATCTACGGCTTCATAATCTTTCGTTTTTTGGGGTTCTTTTTTTTTTCTTTTTTTTTTTTTTTGGCTTATTTTTTGCTTTCTTTGTTGGGCTATTTCAAGAAGCAAACGGGAACGGCTTACTGGTAGGGTGGCGTCTGGAGGTGCCGAGTTTGAACTGTTCCGAACCAAAAATAAACGAACTGCCCCGACCTGATTCCTGGCAACACAAGACACAAGAATTCACACATATTAAGAGGGAAAAAAGAGAAACGGTAAGTTCTTCTTTTTCGACTACTTCTTTTTTTTCTTGTTTTCTTCTTCTAACTCTTTCTTATCGTTCTTCTTCTTCTTCTTCTTCTTCTTATCGTTATTCTTCTTCTTCTATCTCTTCTCTTTCTATCTCTTTTTTTTTTTTTTTTTCTTCTTGTTTTCTCTTCTTCTTCCTTTTTTTCTTGTTTTCTTCTTCTAACACTTCTTCTTATCTTTTTCTTCTTCTAACACTTCTTCTTATCGTTCTTCTTCTTCTTCTTCTTCTCTCTATTCTTCTTCTTCTTATCCTTCTTCTTCTTCTTCTTATTCTTCTTCTTCTTCTCTTCTTCTTCTTCTTCTTCTTCTTTCTTCTTCTTCCTTCTTCTCTTCTTCTAACACTTCTTCTCCTTCTTCTTTCTTCTTTCTTCTTCTTCTTCTTCTTCTCTTCTTCTTCTTCTCTTTCAATCTCTTCTTTTGTTTTTTGTTTTTTTGTTTTTTCTTCCTGTTTTCTCTTCTTCTTTTTTCTTGTTTACTTCTTCTAACTCTTCTTCTTATCGTTATTCTTCTTCTTCTTCTTCTTCTTCTTCTAACACTTCTTCTTATCGTCTTCTTTCTTCTTCTTCTTCTTCTTCTAACACTTCTTCTTATCCTTCTTCTTCTTCTTATCCTTCTTCTTCTTCTTCTTCTTCTAACACTTCTCTATCCTTCTTCGTCTTATTCATTCTTCTTTTCTTATCCTTCTTCTTCTAACACTTCTTTTTCTTCTTCTTCTTCTTCTTCTTCTAACACTTCTTCTCCTTCTTCTTCTTCTAACACTTCTTCTTCTTCTTCTTCTTCTTCTCTTTCAATCTTTCTTTTTTTTTTTTTTTTTTTTTTTCTTCCTGTTTTCTCTTCTTCTTTTTTTTCTTGTTTACTTCTTCTAACTCTTCTTCTTATCGTTATTTCTTCTTCTTCTTCTTCTTCTTCTAACACTTCTTCTTATCGTTCTTCTTATTATTATTCTTCTTCTCTTTCAATCTCTTCTCTTTATTTTTTGTTTTTGTTTTTTCTTCTTGTTTTCTCTTCTTCTTCTTTTTTTCTTGTTTACTTCTTCTAACTCTTCTTCTTATCGTTATTCTTCTTTTTCTTCTATCTCTTCTCTTTCTATCTCTTCTTTTTTTTCTTCTTGTTTTCTCTTCCTTTTTCTTCTTCTTTTCTTCTTCTGGTTTCTTCTTTTTCTCTTCTTGTTTCCTACTTGTCTCAATTCTTCCTCTCCTCCCCCTTTTTATCCTCTTCTTTAACGAGCTATGCAGTGTTTGGTTCTTTGGCATCGTCTCGAAGACTCACGCCTCTAAGCTATGAATAGTTTGCAATTAAATGCGTCGCTCTCCCCCTTTCGAATTTTCTTTTTGCTCAGAAATAGCAATATATCGAAAATCCTACTGACGTTCGAAGTTGCATTGACTGGTTGGTATTCATGATAAGAAATAAGACTGGAATACCGTTTAATAAATGAATAAAATTGTGAAAATTTACATTTTTATTAGAAAATGTTAAATGTATTTTAAGAGAATGGCAAGAATCCTTCGACATTTGTTTCAATTTCAAAATATGGAATTTCTCTCGACTTTATTTTTGGTTTGTTAAAAAAAGATCTCTAGGATAAAAAGCAATTTAAATTAACATATGATTAGTTACGTAATGCTCACCGAGATTTTGTGTGGAGAATATGTTTAAGAAAAGGAATAGATCAAATATTTAATTCATCCTATTCTTTCTCTCTCCCTCCTTTCCCTGTCAGTGTAACATATATATAAAAAAGTAAAAGTAAAGTCGTCGGGGCGGCCTAAAGTCGGTATCAGCCAATCAGCGAGGGAGTCTATCCCCTTTTCAATATGCTCAATAGCGCTAGACCAAGGAGATTGTTTTGGCGTCTGAGGTGGAGCGCCACACCTACCATCAACTCCTTACTTTACCGCACAGATCCCTGTGCTACTCATACGCTGAGTTAGCGAGGACCGGTATCGAACTAGTAACCTTGTGGTTTCTAGCCGAACGCTCTACCGACTGAGCTAACCCGTTTATATATATATATATATATATATATATATATATATATATATATATATATATATATATATATATATATATATATATATATATATATATATATATATATATATATATATATATATATATATATATATATATATATATATATATATATATATATATATATATATATATATATATATATATATATATATATATATATATATATATATATATTATTATATATATATATATGTGTTGTGTGTGTGTGTGTGTGTGTGTGTGTGTGTGTGTGTAATAATGCGATGCAAAAAGCAACAATTGTAGATAAGAGTGGAAAGCTGCTATATTTTTTGGAATTACGAAAGGCTAAACATCAATTTCTGATTGGTCAGCACAAGGCATGAAAGAGAGTGAGAGAAAGAGAGAGTGGTGAATTGTCAGTCTGGACCCAGCGACTGAAGGGAACAGACGTAATATGAGTGTCTGTTCTCCAAGGCATTTCCTTGGAGGTAATATAAAATATTAACTCAGAAAAAGAAAAAAAAACAAGAATATCTTGTGCTTTTTATTAAAAACTATGAACGGCACAAGAGAGGATATACTCAAGAGATCCCCATGTTGTTCCTGATTCAAACAACGATAATTTCATCCAGCCGTACAACAGATCCAACAACTAGAACTCAGCCCAGAGAATAATTGAACAGTATGAAGATAAATATAGAATAATTAATATTTCACAAAAGTTCTTTAAATCCACAACGCAACAAAAATATCTATTTAACTAGAATGGAGAAGAAAATATAGGTTTAATAAAAGAAAAAACAATAGGTAGGTTTAATTCATATAATAAGATGGCACACAACAATAAATAAGTGTAATAAGAGAGACAAAACAGAGATATTGTAACTTTTTCTACCATGGTCAATTGAGCACACTAATTCATTATCAACAATTGCTTTTTGATTACTTCTTATTACACACACACACACATATACTATCAAATTGCCATTATATATATAATTCGACGGGACGGAATAGGCACCCCTCTTTATATTATTTTAATCTATTTTTAAATTATTAGATTATTAAATTATTAGGATAATAAACTATTTCTTTTTCATAAGTTATATATATAGGCCTAGACATGGAAATGTGCTTGTGTGCTTTTGTTTTTGGGGTTTTTTTAAAAATATTTTACCAACCCCTAACCCTGCCGGAGCACGTTGTGACACAAAGTCAATGTCTTAAGCGGAGTTTAACAGGTTTGAATCCAGATTTTTCCTTCCCCTAGATTGGTTGCCTAACCAAGGTTAATAGACCCTGTCGGCCCTACTGTTTTTCCAAGAGTGGAGGGAGAATACTTTGATTCATAGCTTTACCAAAGTTAGTAGCTCTATGTGAAATGTAAAGAGATTCGTACAGAATTTGAACTCGGATCCCGGCTTCATTTCTTACTTAGATAACCATTTCCCTACGTGTCTTTCTTATTTCATTATAGCCATCAGAAACTGTTCATAACTTTTTTAATGTCGAAAAGTTGGACACGAATTCTATTGTAGAAGCAAACATGTAATTTATTTACTGGACTGTAGAGGCCACTAAAAATATTGCAAAGTCAGAAGTTAGACTTAAGACTAAAGATTAAAACAAAAAAATGGTACCTATTAAGAATGAATAAAACAAAATGTCTTCGGTATAAAATAATCCAACAAAAGTTGACATACCGTAACATTCAACCAACCAACCAACCAATCAATAGTGAGTTGAACCGCCCCGCAAAATACGTAGAAGCAACTCCAACCAAAATTCGAACCTGGGTTTCTAATTAAGTACCGATAACGGATAAGCTACCTTGCACATCAGATAGATAGATAGATAGATAGATAGATAGATACAGATTGAGATCGATAGAGTAATTTATATTTTTAAACTGGAATTGGTGATATTTCTGTCCGCTCTAAGATATCCATATGATAGATAGATAGATAGATAGATATATAGATAGATAGACCAAGAAATAATTTTAGATTGAATTTGATGATATTTCTGCCCGTTGTAAGAGAAGTAAATCGATTTTAGCATAAGTTTGTATTATTTATTTGCGAATTGGTAGAGAAGGGAAGTTTCTAAATTGCAATTTCTAAATGTTGTGTATCGACCAAAATGACTTAACTTGGTGTTGGTTTACACTGTACTGTGTTTGATTGACGGGTGCTCGATTTGCTAGTCGGCACTTTTGGGACGATTACAATGTCGAATAATGCAATAGAAGATATAAAGGGTAGAAGAACACATAAAAGTGGACTTTACAGGACATTTGAGACCTCTTGGCGAAGATGAATGGGTAGTATTTTTGTTTCCCCATTTTAATAAGGCAACGTTCAACTAACGGATTATTGAGTTAGGTCAGCAACGACATAAATGCAATTAATATTTATCTACAGACTCCAAGGAGGAGAAAGGGCATAATGAAGAGGAACTGCGCATATAAATATATGTGTGTGTGTGTGTGCGTGTGTGTGTTTGATGTGTGTAGATTTCCCAGCGGCGACAATGGACTGTGTTCAAGCCAGGATGAAAGCTGGGATATCTAATGCTAATCTTCAGTGTAAACAGGCCGCTTACAATATGCAATATTTTACGCTCCTAGTTCTAGTATTATAACACACACACGCACACACACACACACACACACTCACATATATATATATATATATATACCTACACACACATATATATTATTAAAATGGAGATTCGGTGTATGTAACCAAAACTACGTCACTGCGTACGTTACAATAACCTCCGGAATTACGCGAACTGTGCGGTAAAGTAAGGAGCTGATGGTAGGTGTGGCGTTCCACCTCAGACGCTAAAAATAATCTCCTTCGTCTAGCGCAAGTGAAAAGGGGATAGACCCCCGCGCTGATTGGCTGATACCGACTTTAGGCCACCCCGACGACTTTACTTTTATCAATGAGTATTGGATGTATAGTAATAGTCAAAATCATTAATCAATACATAGAATAAATTTAATCTATGATGTCTCTATGAAAATCTGAGTTAGATTTGACTCAAAACAGCTCATCTTATTATAATGGAGATTGTGTGTTTTTCTGTCTGTAACCGAAACTATATTCCTACTCAAGTCACAATTCTCTTAGTTATTGACATCACATTCTCCATGATTTTATTTTTATCTAAACCTTAATTATTAATAAAATTGTCTTACATTATTAATACTGTTAACTATGTCTACATACTGACAATATGCAATTATATTTATATATACAACAAAATAGCGGTTTACAGTGTGAACGGGACGGCTAATTTGCATATTAATATTAAAAAATCGAATTTAATAAATATGTGCTTAGTATTATTGATTTCTAACTGTTTGGTTTTATTTTAATGAATATAAGCAAAAATCTCTTCAATGAATCTTAAATGAAATCCATTAACAAGATAAAATAACTCATTTTATTCTTTACTTCCTCTTTTAACTAAATACTTAAATTAGAAAAAATAACAATGAAAGACGAGAGTGATGGAAGAGTAATTTTCAGTTGTTCCATTTTTTATTATACTCCCTCTGTTTCAAATCTTTTATTATACTCCCTCTGTTTCAAATCTTTTTATCTGTATTCTTATTTAGTTTCATTAGCCTTTCTAATTTAATACAATATTTTATTACATTAAAAGTTAAATACTTGCACCCGGAGGGTGCATATATTTGCTAGTGTTATTAATGCATTTAAAATCCTACAAAATGTCTAATATATCACTAAGAAATAAAGATTGACATAAGATATTAATTATGTAAAGCAGAAGAGGCAATATGGGCCTAGTGAGTGCAGCATTTTACAATCTAGTATGGATCATCACTTTCACGACCACGGCAAAAACATTCAAAGCTGATCTTACCAAAGTAACATATCACTCAATAAGTCCCGGGCTTGATATATAGATGCAAAAGAACAACTGGTGATAGTATCATTTTCGCCAACAAGTGAAAAAAAAGTTTTCTATCCGTAATATGAATTTTTTTAATATGAATTGCTCACTGTCCTGGAAATTATATCTACTCTCACAGTTTTCATCAAAAATATACACTAATGCGTCTTTCATCATCAACTGATCTAGTTATTACTGCTCTTTTTTCTTTTCCTCTGTTGCAAGACGCTTCTTCTTTGTAAAACATTCTCGACTCTCCGTTCTCTTCTTCATCATCCTTATCTTTAGAAACTGTGTTGGTGCCAACTGCTTCCATTGGTTTTTGATAGGATGGATCCTTACAACGAATATTATAGACATGTTAAGTAAGAGCTGCATTAAATTACGATGATTTTGCATACTAAACATAACTTTTGGATTTAGCACTGTTGTTTCAAGCTTTCCTTAAAGCTTTGAACCGTTCAAAATAATTTTTCACTCAAGTAGCAACTGCTTTTTCATTTATTGGGTACACTTTATCTATCACCTCGTGCCATAGTTCATTTGCAACAATATTACTAGCTTGATCCCAGTTCAAAGAGTGTTTCCCCTTCCGTCGTCCGCCCTGTCGGCTGGGGCGTTAGAATGCACCGACTGCACCTCTGCAGAGGGGTAAGACTCCCCTAATGGGGCCATCTGTTGGCCGTGGGTGGCGACCCGTGATGCCTAAGGATAGAGCTCAGGTGGATGAGCAGTTCATGACATGCAATACTCCACTTTGGCCCTATCTTGGGCTAGACGGGCGGTCGGAGAGGCCCCCTCCGATCAATCGGCTAGACACGTCAAGCTCTAGCACCTATATGATTTTCCCAACCCTATTGCCCTTATGGCAAGCCCCAACCCCTTTTTATCATATGGGTGCTAGAAGGCGGTGACTGAGGGTCTACATGTCCTGGGAATGACGTTAAACTCTATCTGATGGTGAGGTTCCAGTTTTGGAGGTTTGAGAATGTGGAGCACCCCTTCATCACCATTGCTCCCTGGTCCACTCTGACCCGGAGTGGTAGTACCTGTTAGGGTCCCATCTATGGGTTAAATAGAAAGACATGAGTTGATAAACAAAATTGTATTATCCATTAAGAATTGATTTATTTCAAAACTTTATCGGCATTAAATGACCCACTGAGGTTGATATGCCGTAAAACAAAACAAACCAAACCAAACCTTCTGTCGTTTACATCATTCAGCACAGTCACAGGAGATAATTTTCATGTAGGTTGGAATTCCTTAATCGTGTGTGTAGAACCAAAACGTTCATTTATGCTTTCACTTCTTGATTTTCTTTCTACTATTTTAGATTTGGCTTCTAATTTTGGGAAAAGCTTCACGTTGATTGTATGAGTGACATTGTCATTTCCAGCTTTCTCATCCCTGAACAGATGTAAATGACATATTAAAATGAGTATTTGCAATTTACGATCGTCCATTACAAAATAGCGTAACAAATCTGGACATAATTGTAAAATTTTCAGTTAAAATAGAAAATATAAGAGTTAGTTAAATCACTAAAATGAATATATTTTCATATTATGTGGCCCAGAAAACATAATTAAAAATATTACACCACTGTTACTCCTAAAAGTGTTAATTTTTTTGTTAAAAAAATAGCAGTTTTCAGCTGCCATTTTGAAAATAATCACAAAACCAACCTAAAATGGCGTCATGTTCTCCCCCACCACCACAAAAAAAAACAACATTATCAGCAGCAAGAATGGCCATAGAAAACGCTCGGCCCCTAAATTCGACCTCCATTTGCTCACCCCTACTGATAGTCTATAAGCAATTGTACAGCCATTTCTCCCTCACAAACCATCCAAGTAAGACGAATGCCGGACACTGTTGTAGAAGAAAGGACGGACTTATAAGTGACGTTCTATGGAATCCAATTCACGTGCACGTCAGTGTGGGCCATCCAGCAAAGATGTACATTGACAGCTTTGCGCGGATATTGGATGCTGTGGAAAGGACTTCCCAAATGACAATGAATGATAGTGACGCTTGGCGAGAGACTGTTATGGATATCCGTGCTACAAGCGGGACATAAGGAGGATTCAACTTCCTATTTTATTTGTAAGTTATATATAATCCAGCACTTAGCTCCAGGCTGCTAATGAAAATTAGCATACAAATAAGGAGGGAAGTTTAATCTCCCTCTAACACTCAAATATCTCTCTTTAAACTCATAGAGAAACATATATAAGGATTAATTGGGCACCTCACCTAGTGTAATCGTTAGCAAGCTAGATAGGCAGACCATTGATAGAGAGTATAATTCTTTCATTGTGTCACATCTAAACTAATCTTAGTAAATAACTATATAAATATTTAATGATCAAGATATATAGAGAGGAAGAAAGTGACAGGCAAAATATGAGGTAAGGGAGGGTCAGTTTTTTTTTTTTGCTTTTTGTTTTTTTACTTAAATGCAAATTATTACTAATTAGAACAAATTAAAATGGATTTTTTCCAAACATAACTCAATCCCAGAACTAAGTAATATTATATCATGTATTTTTGACATTAAAATAAATATGAAAAAAGCCTTCAGGAAACAATTATTGATTCACTCAGCTTTACTATATTAAGAGACTGTGTATATTCTTATGGGTTTTATACACATGATTATGAAACCAAATATTCAGATCTATGTAAAGTGGGCGTAACGGCCTATTGTCGGTATCAGCCGTTCAGCGACGGAGTCTATCCCATTTTCTCTAGCGCGAAACCAGGGAGATTGATTTTCTGAGTTGAAATGCCTCACTTACCTCAGCTCCCCAATTTATCTCACATATCAGATTACTCAAGCCATGCTACTCAGGCGAGGACCGGTATCGAACAGTAACCTTGCGTTCCTAGGGGAAGGATCTACCAACTAAGCTAAACCGACCCAAATAATTTACAAACAAATCTATTTATCCCATAGATGAGACCCTAACAGCTACTACTGGGACGATGGATATTCACTCGATTTGAAGCGTCAGCATTACGTGGCGTTGTTGTATACCCTATTCATTACTTTACTTCTATTCTTCTATTCTTCTTCTGACGTCTTTGATATCTTATGTCTTCTTCTAGGTCTCTTCTAACATCTCATCTAGCGTCTTGGTGATCGGTCACACGTGGGTCATTTCTTCTTCCAATCAGTCTTGTTACCAAGACATTGACCAACCACAAAACCGTGTTATTTTCTTAAGCTTTTATTTACCTAACTAAACATTTCATGTAACTAACATCTGACTAACATAGCGCGCGTATGCTGAGTTCCAGTTAAGGCAGGACATCTTCACTGCCTGATGTCCAACTGAAAACTGAGGAGCCAACCAGGTTCCACGCGACTTCACGTATTTCGCGGGCTTTCTGTACTATTCCATGGAAAGTCCCGCCCGTGATATGAAAAGGACCATCCCTTTAGAAATACAGGGGATTGACAATAATCTTATGCAACCACATAGATTATGTAACAGCGTGTCTGACTACTATTTGCAAGGTGTCTCGGATATAGGCTCCGTGTTGAACTTCTGTGAGTGGCGTTTGGTCTGATTCGTAAGGTGAAGTACCAGGGTGTTGAAAGCTGCGAATTCAGGCACCCAAATGAAGGATGAGCGCCTGCTTTATAAACGTGGTACGCAGCAAATTTTAGGAGAGACAATTCTGATTCTTCCCAATTGAGACGCTTACGGAACGTGTTTGAAGACACCTGTAATATTCCTAAGGGCTATGGGTAAATAATAGAGCCGAAAGATTTTATCGGCAGGCTTTTGCAGTTGGGAAATCGATTACCCTAATCAGTTATTTGTTTCATATATCATAACATCACCTACTACCAGACCAGATAAGAGTGATATGATATTGATAGCAATGAAGGCATGTTCCACATTTCCGTGAACTCAAGAACTGGAGTCTCACACACCAGATATGATTTAGAGTCATACTGAGGACACTCCTTTTTAAAGGGTCCTTCCCCTCTTTGAAGTGTATACTAAACTCTATAATATTTTCAGGTGAATATAACCAATATTTATTTTATTAAAAAAAAGTAAATTCGACGGAGTGGCCTATTTTCGGTATCAGCTGAACACCGTGGGAGTATATCCCTCTTTCACTAGCGCTAGATTAGCGAGATTGTTTTTAGTTAGGTGGTGCGCCACACCTATAGTTAGCTCGTCACTTTACCGGACAGATTATACCCAATCTATGCTACTCATGCACTGATTTGGCGGGGACAGGTATCGAACCGGGAACCTGGCGTTTCCTAGCCGGGTGCTTTACCGACTATGCAAAACCGGCCCCTTTAGTTATTTTATAAATAGTTTAAATTTTGATGGTCCTGAAATAACTGATGGTAAGAATACTTCCTGTGCGCGAAAAAAATCCATTACGGAGTTGAACTTGCATATCTATAACACATTTAATCCAGTAAGGGATTAAGTAAATCCCAACATTCATTTTTGCGTAATCGCATAACGTTCTTCCAACGGTAATGTCTTAAGTTTTTTATCCGTGTTGAAACAAAAACTGGCTACAATGACCGAAAAATCAATATTTCTCTATCAAAATTGAAAACAAAAAAAAAAACAAAAACAAAGTTAAAACTGAAAAATGTCTTCAAGAAATTATTTAAAAAAGAAAGTTTAATAAAACAAAACAAAAAAAAAAGAGATGAAAACTGAACGGCGAAAAATATAGCAATTACTGACGTCTGTTCAAGAAAAGTAACTCCCTCGTAAGACACGGTCCAGTTCCGATTTTAACGATTTTCAAGCAGAACGGCAAAGTCGAAAGACATTATTGAATCTAAACAAAAGACATAAAAAAAAAAATAAATAAAAAAAATAAAAAAATAACGTAGCAAAAAGATTTGTAATAGAAAATGAGAAAGAAAGAAAAAAAAACTTATTTTCTTTTGATTTTATCCTGTTTTGTTACGTGTTTTATCTCCGCATAGATTCTTTTATTTTTCCAGCTTTTTTGTTTCCTTTCTTAAAAAGAATTATTTTCTCATTTTTAAAACTGCTTTCGACAGCAAAGCAATTTACATTACAGCCGGTAAGATAACCTATAATCATTTTAAATCATGTTCCTTTGAACGCGATAATGATAGCAAGAATAGTATAAAACCAATATGGCTGACTAGACCACTAATTTTTTTAAATATGTATTTTACAAAATTGGACAATCACTGATCAATAGAGATGGGCGGAGGGGATGTGGAAAACAGGAAAAAAATTAAAAATGATTTTAAAAAATGCATAACATTTATTGGCTTAGGAGCCTGAACGAACTTAAGAGATTTAAT
>CM042141.1:143154264-143166764 GCA_023376005.1 Doryteuthis pealeii
ATATTGAAATAAAAAAAATAGTTAGATAGAAGCATTATTTATAAATGTCAACTTGGTTCTAATTAATTATTTTTTAAAAATTAAAGAAAAAAAATTTAAAAGAAAAAAAAATATCTTAAATGATTTCAAATATCCGCAATTTAACAACTCACGGGTTTTAACGGAACTGCACGATCTTGAAATCTTAACGGAAGCTTACGATCTCTTCCAAATTTCAAATCTCCATCAAGCTCAACGTAATTAGAACCAAGTTGACTTTAAAAAACACAGAGGAATATTTTCAACTCTATGAATAAACTCTCTGAAGATGGATTTTATCCGAAAATTAAGAGTACAAGAATAAATATGTTTTTAAACATGAATCTGCATTATTTTGCCTTCAAAAAAAGAAAAAAAATCGTATTACATTTATAAATAATGCTTCTATCACACTATAAAACAAACAAAAAATGTATATATATATATATATATATATATATATATATATATATATATATATATATAGCGCATGAATCCATTAAGTTTTTGTAATATCAATCAATGATGATACTGATGCTTGGATTGGAGGTGTGAAAGATTGTAATTTACATTTAATAATTATATTTAATGATATTATATATATATATATATATATATATATATATATATATATATATATATACTCATTTGCATTTATATTCATGTTATATATATATATATATATATATATATATATATATATATATATATATAATATAATTTAATATACCAAGCGTGTTGGTAGATCCTTGCGGAGAGAAAAAACCCGGCAGAGAGTTTGATTGTAAAAATATACTACCAAACATCAACCAGGAAGAAAAAAAAATTTGAAAAAAAGAAAAGACCAAGATATTCGTACCAACAAAAAATAATCTATTGGTATAGTATTTGGCCAAAAGAAAAAACAATTTATATGTATATATATGTATATAAGATATATATATATTCATATAACCGCTAGGAGAAGCTAATTTGTAAAAAGTGCTCGATACCTAAGTAGAGCCAAGTAATAAAGATAATCTACTGAGTCAGACGAACCTACTATTAGTTTCGCATAAAGCTCTTCAGGGCTAAAATCTGACTATAATTTTGATAATGTCAGATTTTAGCCCTGAAGAGCTTTATGCGAATCTAATAGTAGGTTCGTCTGACTCAGTAGATTATCTTTATATATATATATGTTGGATGAGCTAGGCGTCAGTGTTTAGCCATGGGGATTAGCGTATAATAGAACATATAAAGAAGAGTGACAAAACTAATAAGTATACTAAATGATTATAGTTACAGAGAGAGATTTGAGAAATTTGAATCAACAACTCCACTAGAAGGAATATTGAAAGGTAGACTAATTAAAACTTTTAAAATAATAAATGGAATAACTAATTATGGTCGACACTTTATTCAATATTCATTCACAAACTGCCAAGATAGATTTCAAAAACTAAGTCTCTTAAATAATTAGATTTTTCGTGCATATAGAGTAATATACTTTTGGAACAGATTGTCTAATAAGATTAAGAATAACAGCAATCGGAAGATGAATTTAGAAGATTTCAAGAAAAAATGGTAATAAGAATTAAAGAGTGCATTTGCTAAGCTTTATCTGGCGCAAAGCTACAAATATGAAGCACCCAGTGAGGATTAACCTCACTACTCTTCAGTAATGATCTATGAGACTATCTTGTAAAACATTGCTCCATGGTAAGATGTCTTTTTTTATCAAGATTAACTGTGTCTGGCTCAAGGCTACTAGTGTAAAATTACCCAGTAGAAACTTGAATTTGAATTTTTAACACATTTGGATTTGCTTCTTTTTAAAAGGTAAATATTTAAGTTTTGCTAATGAAGCCCTAGTAGGGATTGAACTCCAACAGTTGCACTGGGTTGTCTGTCTAGTTTGCTAACCATTTTGTCATGGTGAAGTTCTGATATTTTTCTCCACTTAGCTTAGTCTGAGTAATGTTTTTGTAGCTCCTGATGTGTTATATATATATATATATTATATATATTATTATATATATATATATATATATATATATATATAATGAATAGTGAATGAATAAATGAGAAAAGTATTTGCATGGAAAGGTGCTCAATTTCACGACTTGTTTTTGACATCTCAACCACTTCTCATCTGATGATTGGATTACCAAGAAACTTTAAGTTATGAGTGTGAAATCATAATATCACCATTAATTATATATATATATATATATATATATATATATATATATATATATGAGAGTGAGTAAATAACCAATGTGTTTATTTGATATGGCTTTTTTAGCCGACAATTTTTGGAGGATATGTGCTTAATTGAAGTCATACCTAATTTTGAAAATCAATTAGTTAATAATTAATGAATTTAGGCGGGCATATATGTTCAAATATAAGGCTAAACAAATCGAGAAAATGTCAATCCCTGAATGTACATTTCGACCTAATAGGTATCATCAGCAAGGTTATAGACATGGGAGACGGACTGCTCCGTGTGTGACTCGAAACATCGACTGCCAAGTTGACAGGCGGTGATTATATATATATATATATATATATATATGGTCGGTTTAGCTCAGTCGGTAGAGCATCTACCACGAAACCATCAAGGGTATTTTGGGGAACTATCGGATAATAACTACTGCTTCACAAAATGTATTCTCTGCAAGGATCTTTTTTGTTGATTGATTGATTTTAACAGCATTTCAACTAATCACCGGTTATTTTATGCCTAAAAAGCTAGGGAACCACGTTCATTTAAACATATTTTGCCGTGGTTGGTTCTTAAGAGTTGTTCTTATAACATGGTCATAAAGAATGTGAATAATTTTCAAAAACATCCGTTAGAACTATAGATGGGATACTAACAGGTACTACCACTCCAGGTCAGAGTGGAAAATAATGGAAATAAAGGGGTATTCCAAATTTCACAGGTTTCCACACAGAAGCCTCACCATCAGATGCAGTTTGGTGTCTGTGACGATAGACATTCGAAGCGGCAGCGTTGTTTGGCGTGTATGATTGCGAGATGTCCCGGATGAATGCTTGATGTTAAGATTTTGTAATGGTGGAGGAGGATGTGAGTCATTGCATGAAGGGCTAGGATGTTGGAAGCTGCGAATTAAGGCACCCAGATGGAGTGCGACTGTCTGCTTTATTAACGCGGTACGCAAGGAAGGTTTGCAGAGAAAATTCTCGGGAATTAGTAGGATGTTGGAAGCTATGAATTAAAGCACTCAGATGGAGTACAACTGCCTGCGTTATTAACGCGGTACGCAGAATAGGTTTACAGAAAAAAATTTGAAGGTGGGGAGAACTATTCCGATTATTGGCAGGCGAGACGTTTTGGAATGTGGGTAAAGACTAATGTAATATTTTTTTCAAGCGGAAAGACTTTGTCGGTAGACTTTTGCAGTTGTAAAATCGATTACGCGAATCAGGGTTTTGTTTTTTCATACATCAGTGTCATACACCGGAGATCTCTTTATGGAGTGGTCTTACACTATCTGCAAAAGATACATGCAGTGTATTCCAAGCCCCACCGTCAGCGTGGGTATATATTTACCAAACCCCTCCGCAAGAGCAGCATGTGATACAATGTCAATTTCTTAAGAGGAATTAATAGGTTTGTATTCTGAGTTATCCTTCTCCTAGACTGGTTGTCTAACCAAGGTTGAAGAGCCCAGTATGCCCTACTATTTACCTATAGCAGGAGGGAGAATAGTTGGATTCATAACTTTCCCAGTAGTTATGTGAAATTCAAACAGTCACGTCCAGTATTTGAACTCGTCTCGTGGTGTCCATTTCTTACGACGGTAACCATTACACTACCAAGCGCCGTACTTACTTTTTTTCAGGTTTGTCCCATTTATAAACATTTTTACTAATGTTTGCTTCTTCGTGCATGTTACACAATTTTCAATAAATTTCTCAATCACAAAAACATTGATGTCACCCCCTTTTCAATCTAATAGAATGTTATTTTGTTACATAAATATTAGATACCTAATATTTATGGCAATAGTGTAGAAATCAAAATGGCCGTTATAAGCTACAGCCCACGGCCTTGAAGGATGAGTGACAAGGCTTGACCTCAGTCCTAACATTCCGGTGGATACCGTGAGAACCGGTAGAGAGGACCCTCTCTCCCGGTTTAGATAGTAAGTAAGTTTCAGTCAGTTAGAAGTTAGAATCTGAGCTCGTAGGATGTAAGTCTCACTGCGCAGATGTCTGGGTTGGGGACTGAAAATAAAGTAACATCAAAGTAAATCAAAGTATTGTATTTATTACCTAAAAACTAACAATGACACAGGGAATCTGATAAGGAGAAATCTCTAACAGAAACCAGACCCGAAGTCCCCAAGAAAGTCCAGACCTTAGAAGAGACCAGACCAAGATGTTAGAAGATAGAACCAAAGCCGGTCAGAAGAGAAGACGACTAGAAGTAAGAAGTAAAGAAAGGGTATACAACAATTTAATTTGCCACCATTTGCCTCAAAACAAATATCTTTCAAAGAGTGATTTTTTTAATAAGCCAATTCCAAACAATGCAAAGTTTTCATGTATAGAAAAAAATTCGAATTTTTTTTTTTTTTCAAAAATAAATCGTCTCATTCAAATTGTAATCCAGTAGACATTGTCTATACATATATCGTCGAGACAGAACTCAAGGAACCGATCGATACAAAATCTGGTTAAAGATATTCCTTACAAGTTTCTCTAATTTACATATGATTATATTAATTCCCAGCTTCGACATTCATTCGGAAAACTTGTACTATTTGATTATCGGGTATTTCTTTAGTTTTTCTAACAGTTTATAATTGGAGTCACGTCTGAAGGTGAGTTAATTTTACACTAAATTGCTTTCAAAGATATTTAGAATTTTTGAAAATAAGACTTACTTAAAAGTCATTGATTGACAAGATGTTTTTTTAATAATCTGTCCGCTCTAGTATCCTCATTCTTGTTGTTGAATTTACAATATATATATATATATATATATATATATATATATTAAGAAAATTTGAAAAAACAAGTGTTCCAAAAATAGGATGAATTTAATTATCGATGTTTAAACATTTCGGTTTCATTAAACCTTCATCAGGATGTATCTTGGGGTCAAGAAAATGATGGATGTTTTTATAGATGACAGGAGATGAAAATCTTTTTAGTTGTGTAACTGTATTTGATCAGCGTTATATTTTTGAAAGGTAAGTTGCGATCCACACACACACACACACACACACACACACACACATATATATATATATATATATATATATATATTATATATATATATATATATATATTTGTGTGTGTGTGTTTGTTGTGTGTGTGTGTGTGTGTGGTGTGGTGTGTTTAAAAGTTGAGGGACAAGAGTGTATAAAACACAAACATCAGTCAATTAATATTTCCCTCGGCGTATTAACGTAGCTTCATCAAAAATTAAAACAAGACAAGAATAAAAGTTTGAAAAAAAAATTGTATATCTAACAAGAAGGAAAATAAAAATGTCTTCGGTATAAAATAACCCGACATGGGTTGACATACAGTAAAATCCAACCAATAACATTATTCTGTTCACATTCAGCAATAGAATTTCCTAACGGTTTAGGTTCATCCCATTCCATGAGTGTGTATGTGTGTGAATAATTGGGCAGCATTTTTCTTTAATGCATACGGTATTAAACAAGGCACACATCGCGTGTCTTTTCGATCTTTTCAGCTCAAATTTCAATATCAAGGTGGAATCTGTTGATTAGTATACCAAAAATTTTACCCTTGTACTTCCGGGTTAGCTCAGTCGGTAGAGCGTTCGGCTAGAAATCAAAGGTTCTATGATTCCGGTCCCCGCCAACTCAGCGTATGAGTACCACAGGGATCTGTGCGTAAGTAAGGAGGCTGATGGTAGATGTGGCGCCCACCTCAGATGCTAAAAACAATCTCCTTGGTCTAGCGCTATTGAAAAGGGGATGACTCCCTGCTGACTGACTGATACCGACTTTAGGCGCCCGTTGACTTTACTTACTTCCGACACTCCGAAGTGCCATCATCAGGTGTGGATGTAATTGAGTGCGTTCCTGTTTCTATTAAAACACCGAATGTGATTAAACGATCAAGTTGTAGAGGGAATAAGTAGTAGGGGAACTCACAGAATTTATATGAAAGTAGGACCGCTTCAGCTCAGTCGGTAGAACCACAAGGTTCCGTGTTCGTTACCGGCCCTCGCGTATACCAGCGTATGAGTAGCACCGGGATTTGAGTGGTAAAGTGAGGAGCTGATGGTAGGTGTGGCGCTCCACCTAAGACGCCAAAAACAATATCCTTGTCTAGCGCTAGTGGAAAGGGGATAGACTCCCTTGCTGTCTGGCTGACACCGGCATTAGGCCACCCCGACGACTTTACTTACTCATTAGGAATGAAAACTTTGATGTACTAATTAACAGATTCCACCCTGATATTAAGAAATTGTCCCGAACTTTATTCGCATGGATACCTCCAATACGAGGTGGTTGTAGATTGTACCACAACGTTGTTAAACATATAAACCTATAAACTTAAACCAAGGACAGTACATTAAATCTATTTTCTTCAAACTACGATTATACAATATTGTACTTTGTAGACACCGTGTAATGTTTAAAAAAAAACAAAACAAAGAAAAACAACTCCAAAGCTAGACTGAGATTCTAGTCATAAAGAATTATTTAAAAATCAAGCCGGGATTAACTTCACTGGCGTCTGACATGGAATCTAAGACTTCCAAATCTACAGTTTGTGCATAGCTAATTTTATCTGCAGTCGATTTGTTCCTCTTGCTAAAAGGCGATTGTGCATTTAAACGACACAAAACCTAAAAGAGATTGTCTATTCAAAAAAAAGTATATTAAAAAAGTAGACACATGTTTGAAAAAAATAATAGACAAATATCGATTCTTCATTTTTCTAGTTTCCTATCTTGCAATCAAAATAAAGCCAAGATTTTACTTTGGCTACAAAGACTATGACATTCACGGGAGGGGGGAGTGTTTGGGGTAAAGAAAATGAAAACTAAAAACGATTAGAAAAAATGGAAATAAAAGGATAAAGAAAATATAATTTAACAGAAAGAAGAAGAATGGAAAAGATATGAAAAAGAAAGAAAGGAAGGAGAAGAAGGTACATGGTTACGAAAGGAAAAAGAAAAACGAAAAGAAAGAAAGACAGAAAGAAACAAAAAAAACACGTACAATAAAGAAATAGATAAAGAAAAAAGAAAAAGAAAGAAAGAAAGAAAAAACTGCACATAGCAAAGAAAGAAAGAAAGAAAATGCACAATGGCAAAGAAAGAAAGAAAAGAAAAATGCACATGGCAACGAAAAAGATGGAAAAAATGTACATTGCAAGGAAAAAAGACAGAAAGAAAGAATGCACATGACAAAGAAGAAAGAAGAAGAAAGAAAGAAAAAGATGCACATGACAAAGAAAGGAAGAAAGAAAGAATGCACATGACAAAGAAAGAAAGAAAAGAAGAAAAAGAAAGAAAGAAAGAAGAAAGAATGCACATGACAAAGAAAGGAAGAAAGCAAGAAAGAAAGAAAGAAAGAAAGAACGCACATGGCAAAGAAAGAAAGAAAGAAAGAACGCACATGGCAAGAAAGAAAAGAAAGAACGCACATGGCAAAGAAAAGAAAGAAGAAAGAAAGAACGCACATGGCAAAGAAAGAAAGAAAGAAAAAAAGAAAGAAAGAACGCACATGGCAAAGAAAAGAAAAGAAAAAAGAAAGCACATGGCAAAGAAAGAAAGAAAGAAAGAACGCACATGCAAAGAAAGAAAGAAAGAAAGATAGATAGATAAATATATAGATAGATAGAAAGAAAGAATGAAATAAGAAAATGAAGAGAATAAATGCGACAAAAAAGCAATAGAAAATAATATTAGGGAGATAGGAAAAAGCAACAAAAAATCAAACTGTGAAGTAAATAAAATAAAACAAAATATGATTAACTGAGAAACGAGTTTTTTGTTTGTTGTTTGTTTTGTTTTTGTTTATGTTCTTTTCTTTTTTTTTTTTTTTTGTCTTTTCATTATATTTATCTCGACTTTTTTTCGTCGATCGAAGATAAATCTGGCGTTTAGTGAAAGTCTTCGATTCTTGCTTCGTAATAGTCCTAGTCGTCCACAAGTAATTTTTCCATGGATTATTTGTTGGCGTCTTTTTTATTTTTTACATAATATTATAGTACTTTAAAAAGATACACTGGTGAAAGAACAGGAAAATAATTACAAAAAAAAAAAACAACACTGTATGAGAAAAACAAAAAAGTAAATTGGAAATAAATAATCGATAAAAAAAAATCTCGAGAGCGGAAGACGCGCAAAGGAAGAAAATTAATCGATTATAATAGATAGGCTGTTATAGTTTATTTTTCATGATTGATTTTTTTTTTTGGGGGGGGGGGTTGTAACAAAAAGAAAGAAGAGGAACGTTTTCGTCAGTCGTATTAGATTAGTACAATCAAAAATAAGAGGAAAAGAAAAACAAAAAGCAGCCCCTCTCCCGAAAAGTGAAGGGGAAACGGAAAAAAGTGTAATGGTAGCAAAAAGGTGAAAATGCTTACTTCGAGGCTGAAATAGTTGTAAATTTTCTATAGCCATATTTTTTTTTTTAGGGGGTTTGTAACAAAAAGAAAGAGGTAGACAAACGTTTTCCGCAGTCTTATTAGATTTAGCAACATCAAAAATATAACAAAAATGTCACTCACCAGCAAACCACAAAAAAAAAAAAAAAAAAAAAAATGAAGAAAAAACGAAAGGGTAGACCAAAGAAAAGTGTATTGCTAGCAAAAAAAAAAAGTTAAAATTGCAAACTTTGTGTCTGAAAGAACTGTGAATATCCCATAGCGGCCTGGGTTGATATTCGAGTTCCAGTAAATGGCTAGCGTTATGGATACTGATTTCAAAGCGGATTGCCGTGCTTGTTTCTTAGACAAGTTGTTCAACACAAACTCTGACTGAGAAAAAGTCATGTAAAAAAAAGTAAAAAGAGGACGACTAACACTTTCACAAATCGCTAATCACTTATCGCCCCACTCACCCTAAACACTTTGATCCTCCTATCCCCCCACACGATCATGTTGAACTACCTACATCTATGGTAACCCGTTCCACCTCCTCATTCTCTAACACCTTCCCTGTCACATTACCTACCCTTTCCTTTTACATTTTCATCGTTTATATATCATATTTAAAATCAAAAAACTCATTCTGAGAAAGCCTTTAAGACCAACAGTGACAAAATATTATTTGAATGTAACTGTCTGTGTTCGTTATTCACTTTTCCCCATAAATTTTCCTCACATTTCGTCGGATTTTTCATAATCTTCTATTTTCATAACACAATCTTTCTTACTATATATATATTTACCAAACCTCTACATGAGCAGGATGTGACACAAGGCAATATTTCTTAAACAGAGTTTAACAGTTTTGAATTCAGAGTTTTCCTTCTCCTAAACAGGTTACCTTGCCATAGTCAAAGAGCCCAGTCTGCCCTGCTGTTTGCCCATAACTGGAGGGAGAATTGGATTCATACCTTTCCCAAGGGTATTAGCGCTAAGTGATGTGCAAACAGCTTCGTCCAGGATTTGAACTCGAGTCGATGAATCCATTTCCTACGACTCTAACCATTTGACCACGCGCCTCCATCTTTCTATATATTTTTTTGTCTGGTACCATACGAAAAATATCTTCAAAGAATGGAGAAAATGGAGATGAATATGATGGTTGGTTAATGTAAACGAACACCCATGGTGTAAAAGGATAGTAATAAAAAAAGGAAACCTCCGGGTGCAAGTATTTAAGTTTTAACGTAATAAAATATTATATTAAGTTAGAAAAGCTAATGAAACTAACTAAGGATGCAGATAAAAGATTTTAAAAGAGGAGTTATAATCTAAAATAGAACAACTGGAATTTATATTCCTTTACTCCGGTCTTTCATTGCTAAATTTTCCTAATTCAACTATTTACTTAAGATAGGAAGTAAAGAATACAATTACAGTTATTTCTTCTTGTTAAGGGATTTCTTTAAGATTTATTCCCGGGATTTTTGCACATATTCATTAAGATAAAACCAAACAATTATAAATTAATAATACTAAGTACCATATTTATTAAAATCAAATTTTTAATATCAATATGCAAAAATAACCTTCCCGTCCACACTGTAAACCGTATTTTGTTGTATATATAAATACAGTTGCATGTATTAGTATGTATATATACTTATCAGTATTAATATTGTAAAACAGTTTATCAATAATTGAGGTTTTAATAAAATCAAATCATATGGAATATGACGTAAAAAAACTAAGGCAATTGTTACTTGAGTAGTGATATAATTCGGTTCGGTTAAAAAAAAAAAATTCCATTATAATAAGATTAACCGTCGACATTTCTGCTAGAAAATAGATAGAGAGTATGATCAAGAAAGTAACACCAAAACAAGATGCCTGGAAATTCCAGTAAATTAAATTTTTAAAATGCACTTTGCGGAACTGCTTATCTCTTTAGATTTGGTTTGGTTTCTTTGATTAATGACATATCAGCTTTCGTTAATTATTTAATGCCAAAGTCATCCACTATTTAGAAGGAAGAAGTAGTGATACTATTCAATACCATAGTTAAGGGAATGGAAGGGTTTATACCCTTCCAAAGAGAATCCTTTATTGGAAAGTGAACGTAATTATCAGCCGCCATCGCTTGCTGGCTGGTGCTCCTCCTACGACTGCTGCCTATAATAGTAAAGATCCGGAGCAAACATGTCAACAACGTGGGGTTTTTTTTCTACTCGACAAAAATTAGTTCCCGAAGTAGACATCTTTATCTTTATATATGCGGTTTTCAAATTACACACTCCCTTGAGGAGTTAATATGATGTAATGTAATAAAATGGTCTATAGAAAATTTAAATTGAAAAGAAAATTTTTAATTGAATCGCAGTGAAAATCCCCTGTTTCTCCTGTGTGATAACTTACAATGATTAAAACATGATGAATTGCACCAAACTGAAACATAGAATAGTGAGGAGCTTGAGGAGTAAAAATGACATTAGGTCAAATGTCTCGGTTGAATAATTTGGTTTTACGGCATGTCAACCCTTGTTAGGTTATTTTATGCCGAAGACGTTTTGTTTTATACATTCTTGATGGGTATCCAATTTATCTTTATACTCAAATTTTTACACACATTTTTAAGCACCTTTTCTGTATTTTACCTCTTACTTCTTCTCCTCTGATCGAGTTGCATTTCTGACTGATATAAAAGAAACCCCTCCATCGAATGCATAGCAGTATTCCCTATTTTCAATTTAACACCTTCTTTAGACATTTTAACAAACTACTACGTATATTGTATTGTATTCTGGTTCTTAGCTTTTTACTTCTAATATAGTTCTCTTTGTTCCATCTTTCATCGCCCATCGAGGGTTGTTCTTTCGGAGTTCGCTTTTAGTTAGGATTTTCTCCATATTCCTATCGCGACGGTGTTTCTTCTTGTTAAGTATCTGGCCGCCATCCTTGGCCGTTGTAAAGAACTTAAAGAAAGTAAGTAAGTCCTGAGTTATAGAATCCTTTGATAAGTGAATAAGTCCTAAGGTTTGGAATCCTATGTAGAGTCAAAGGTCCAGTGATATAATCCTATGATCCGTCGTCCACGAAGATCCAAGTAATGTGAGTAGCTAAGATTAGAACAGCCAGTATAAATAATAATATCAGCAGCAGAATACTGCCGGTGGTTGGTCAATAGGTTGGTCACATGTCTATCGGCGAGTCTATAAGTAGAGGTGGTCATTTACCACACGCCTTATATACCATAAACTCCAACACTTCTTCCATCAGTGTTTTCTGCTTCTGTGCACCACATCTTTCTTCATTTTTAGTCATGGAAACAACACAGAGGCATATTTTTGTGCTTGCACATTTTATTACCCCAATCGCTTATTTTATAATACATTCTTTGCCGACTCGCATGCGCAAAGAGCAGAAACACATAAGTACATCAGACCGAATCGTCACCAAAGATTGGACTTAACAAGTACAACCAAACCGGGCCAGAGTGGACTTGGGAGTAATGTTGATGAAGGAGTACTCCACACTCCCCAGAGCTCCAGAATAGGTACTTAACTATTGGATGCAATTAAACGCCATACCCACGACATTAAACCCCTTAAACACTGCTTCTAGCACATATATGATAAAAATGGCTGGGTATTTTTCATAAGGACAATAGAGTCGGGACAATGATATAGGTGTGAAGGCTTGACGTGTCCAGCTGATTGATCAGAGGAGGCTATCCGACCGCCCGTCTAGCCTAAGTAAGAACCAAAGTGGAGTGTTACAAGTCATCGACTGCTCAGACTTTCTTCCTTAAGCATTATCAGTTGCCATCGACGGCTAACAGGTGGTCACATTGGGGAGACTTACCCCTCTACAAAAGGAAG
>CM042141.1:143169264-143189264 GCA_023376005.1 Doryteuthis pealeii
AAATGTTATCCCAGAATAACGAGAAAAACAGTGATAGTCCTTGTCTATCCTTGCTGCTTTTCTTTTTATTCTGTGATAAAAATGTTTTATCACCTTTCCTTATATCAACAAATGAAGAAGATATAGTTAATAGATCGAAACACTGCAGCGTCGGCTAATAAACTTACTACTCAACTTATTTAAACCTGTGTTTTTTCAATTTTCTTAATATACTACATACCGTCGGATTCACTTCCATCTCTTCACATATATATATTAGGTTTTCGGGTTGTTTTAGAAGCGGAAATAAATGTAGATCATAAATTTTCTAATGGAGCTACAATGACTCATAGGAAGTTATTATTATCCTTGATTATCGTTGTCGAAGAAAAGAAAATTTCCTTTTTTTTCTTGTCTTTCTGAGAATTTTCGTTTTAGGAATTAATAAATTTTTGCCATAATTAACTGAACTTAGTTTTGGCAAATAGTTTATTAATTCCTAAAACGAAAATTCTTATAAAGATCCCCTCCCCAACAAAAAAGGAAATTCTTTTCTTTGCTTCGATATCCTAATTTGGGAGTAGTCTTTTGTTAATAGCTAGTAAGCGGTTGAAAAAGGTCAACCTGTAGCATACAATTAAGGATTACTGAAAACGATACACGAAAATGAAAATTATCATCACAAATAATTAGTTTCAACTCGCTTACTACACCGGCCTGTCGGTGGGGCGTTAAAATGCAGAGGAGTAAGACTCACCCAATGGGGCCACCTGTTGGTCGTGGGTGGCGACCCGTGATGCTTAAGGATAGAGCCCAGGTGGATGAGCAGTTCATGGCATGGAATACTCCACTTTGGCCCTATCTTGGGCTAGACGGGCAGTCGGAGAGGCCCCCTCCGATCAATCGGCTGGTCACGTCAAGCCCTAGCACCTATATGATTTTCCCAACCCTATTGCTCTTATGGCAAGCCCCAACCCCTTTTTATCATATGGATGCTAGAAGGCGGTGGCTGCGGGTCTACATGTCCTGGGAATGACATTAAACTCTATCTGATGGTGAGGTTCCAGATTTGGAGGTTTGGAGAATGTGGAGCACCCCTTCATCACCCTTGCTTCCTGGTCCACTCTGACCCGGAGTGGTAGTACCTGTTAGGGTCCCATCTACGCGTTAAATAGAAAAATGTATTTATAAACAAATTTGTATTATCCATTAAGAATTGATTTATTTCAAAACTTTATCGGCATTAAATGACCCACTGAGGTTGATATGCCGTAAAACAAAACAAACCAAACCAAATCGCTTACTACAATGACACAGTGCCCACTATCCATTACGCAACATAGGGACTCCCTCCATCAATCCCGGTGAGAGTAATGACAATGAAAAGGGTAATCCTTACTCCCGACAACTGGAGCTACACGATCATACTCCTTTGCCTGGAATTCAATTAGTGCATTCTAATTTCTATTGAAAGAGCTAACTGTTAGTATATAAGGCATTGTAGGAATATTTTTTTAACTAATGTTTTAGCAAGTTATTCAAATTTTAGAAAACTAAATTGCCATAATTGTAAATTGTAACTTCCAATTACTTATTATTGTCTTATTTTCTGTGAAACACGGCAGAATGTTTATTTCTTTCATCTGTCTGTCGCTCTCCACTAGTGCTTATTTTAAGGGGAGGGCTTATATTCAAATCATTCTGAAAAATCACGCCGGTTATAATTTTGCAGGTAGGTCTTATTTTCTGTGAAACACGGTAGAATGTTTATTTCTTTCATCTGTCTGTCGCTCTCAACTAGTGCTTATTTTAAGGGGAGGGCTTATATTAAAATCATTCTGAAAAATCACGCCAGTTATAATTTTACAGGTAGGTCTTATTTTCTGTGAAACACGGTTCCGTGAAAAAGATTTTACTGCCAAAACGAGTTTCTCCAACTGAACTATGTTCTTTCATAATCAGTGTTGGGTAGTTGGTTGGTTGCATTTTCATTGGATTTTACGGCATGTCAACCCTTGTTGGGTTATTTTATGCCGAAGACGTTTTTTTTTATTCATTCTTGAGAGTTACTCTATTTTGTAACATAATTGTGTAAATGTAAATTGACCTAATGGCTGTTCTCAGCTAAAGACAACATGGTTAGTAAGAAACAATATTCGTCCATATTGCTCACTTTCTATGTCCTGTTCTAATAAGTAGAATATGTTGATTTTTTTTTAGTGTACTTTTTGCTAATTCATATTTATCTATGCATATATAAAGGGCACCTGGGTGTGGTAATTGCATTTCACTTAGCACTAATAACCTTGGTAATGGTATGAATCCTACTCTCCCTCCAGCTATGGATAAATAGTAGGGCAGACTGGGCTCTTTAACCTTGGTTAGGCAACCGGTCTAGGAGAAGGAAAACTCTGAATTCAAACCTGTTGAACTCCGCTGAAGAATTTGCCTTTGTGTCACATCCTGCTCGTGTGGAGGTGTTGGCAAATATACATATAACGGTCATCTGAATATAATACAAATATTTTAGCTGTCAACTTCTAAGTCGGACGGGTTTTTAGAATACACCGACTGCCCCTCTGCGGAGGCGTGAGACCCCTAGCAAATCACCGACCCTTTTTGTCGTATATGTGCTAGAAGATGGTGATTGAGTGTCTTAGTGTACTAGGTTTCTATCCCCCTTTCTCTAGCGTTAGACAAATGATAGTGTTTTGGCGCCTGAGGTGGAGCGTCACACCTACCATCAGCTCCTCACGAATCCTCCTGACTCAGCTACCCAGTATAAGATACCTGTGCTACTTATAGGCTGAGTTGGCGAGGGCCAGTATCGAACTCGGAATCCTGGGGTTCTTAATCGGACGCTCAACCGACTGAGCTAAACCAGCCGTTAAAATGACCTAAGAGAATGAAGCCATTCCAAGTTCAATTGGGAAATTAATTTAGACTCGATGAGAATTCGAAGAATGTTTTAATATAAAACACCAATACTTTATTTTAGAGTTCTCATTATTTCATGCATATTGTTATTTTTTTCTCTTTTTCTCTTCCATAAAGTTGTTTTTTTAAATATGAAATGACAAATCAAAATGTTAAAATATAAAATATCTTTTTGAACACTTGTCACCCAATGAAATTTTGAAAATGAAAAACGGTAATATTCTTCAAGGAAAGTGATTAATCTTTTTGCTATGAGGGGTCTGTGGATTGTTTTTAATTAAAAATCTGATGATGATCCATTGCTATTATGATTAGATTTTTTTTTAAAACGTTATAAATTCTCGAAAATATGAAGCGTTTTAACGTTGTCGAGCAGAATAAAAAAAAACGGTTACTAATTACGAAGCCTTTCATTTTGGAACGCCACAAACCACAATTTATAGCGCCGGCTAAATGTATTTATGTACCTTGTATAAATGTTATCTGATGAAGGATATCCCGAGTAACCTCCTGTCAAGATTGCAGTTGTATTCTTTGATTTGGAGTAAGCATATGGTTGTAACATTACGGCTCTCATTTTCAAATGGAATGATGATGTAACATAAAAACAATTAGTATTATTAGCGTTATTTGGACTATTGTCCCCATCTTCATTGTTATTTGTACAACGTTTCGGCCGATATACCCTCCGGGGGGTATATCGGCCGAAATGTTGTACAAATAACAATGGAGATGGGGACAATAGTCCGAATAACGCTAATAATACTAATCTTCAAGCCTCAACTCAAACATTCAGAGAAATAGATAAAAAACACTTGTCATATACTTATCTAATTTTCTGTGCTACGTGGAGAGGCTCGAATCTGGTTGCTGTTGAGTTGGCATGCAATTATTTGATGTTTGGAGTCTGGAAATTAACTTGGGTTCTGGGGGACATCTTTCCGTGTGCCATTTATAGTTTTTAGCAATAACAATAAGTGACTTATTTGTTATGAGATTTTTAAATTTTTCCCTAAGCAAAACTGCACTGAGTAAGGGACAACGTCTAACTCTCTCAACACATCCTTCCAAACTCTCCTAACATTCTCATATTTCACTCTTACTCTTTCACACTTCGCCATGTAACGTCCCATCGACCAATGAGAAAATGCCATGTCGCGTTATGCTGATTCATCCTAAAAGCTTTTCTTGCTGTCTGGCTGTCTCTCTGTCTCTCCAATGGTGACTAAATTACAATTAACCTTAAAATATTAAGGTGATGTTTTAGAAAGGGGCTTGTTAGTGATATCCAATAATTAGTTATTTAGAAGTTTGTTTCTTGGTTGGGTTTTACGGCATGTCAACCCATTGGGTTATTTTATGACTTGGATTTTTTTTTTTTTTATTCATTCTTGATGGTTACTCTTTTTTTTTCAAACACATTTGTTTCTATTTAACCCATAGATATATATTTACCAACCCCTCCGCACGAGCAGGATGAGACACAAGGTTAATTTATTAAGCGGAGTTTAACAGGTTTGAATTCAGAGTTTTCCTTCCCCTAGACTGGTTACCTAGCCAATATTAAAGAGCCAAGTCTGCCCTGCGATTTACCCATAGCTGGAAGGAGAATTGATTCATACCTTTCCCAAGGGTATTAGCGGTATGTGAAGTTCAAACAGCTTCGTCAAGGAATTGAACTCGGGTCGACGAGTCCATTTCCTATGACTCTAACCATTAGACCACGCGCCTCCATATATTTAACCCATAGATAGGACCCTAACAGATACTACCACTCTGGATAGTTTAATGTCATAACCAGGATATGAAGACATTCAGCCACCCCCTTCTAGCACATATTCTAGAAAGGGTTGGGGTTTGCCAAAAGGGGAATAGAGTTGTAACAATCATATAAATGCTGGGGCTTGACGTGGAGTATTGCAAGTGATGAACTGCTCAGGCACTAGGATTCCATCCGTGAGCATCACTGATTGTCACCCACGGCAAACTGGTGACCCCATTGGGGGAAAGGTCTGAACTTTCAGCTGAGGTACAGTCGGTGTCTTCTAAAGGTCCAGGAAGTTTAATTTCGGTAACACACTTAACCAAATGCTTCTGCAATAATTCAAGACTATCAGGACCTGTAGATATAACACAGTAGGATAATTTAAATATTACAACGTTTGATATGTTCATTTAAAAGCTCTTGCTAAATAGTTCAATACGTAAAAAGTATTAAAAAAATCTTGATTTAACTCACTTCGTTCTTTCCTTCTTTTCATCTTTTCATCATGTTCAATTTTAACATATTAGTGTTATCGCTTCCGCGCGGTCATCCTCTTTCTCTATATTTCCCCCACTCTCTTTCTTTCTTTCTTATATTTTTTCTGTGTGGCAAGTCATTTTTCTTCCTTTTACTTCTTTATAATAAAAACGGAATTGTCCATTATTTAGCTAAGGTGACGACACTCATAAGCAATGAGAAGTCAGCGGATAAGCAACACCAGATAATCAGGATTTAAATTTTTTTCCCTTTCATCTTCGAAGATTTGAATGGTCTTATTTTTAACCAGAGATGCAAGATGATAATGTTCGTAATTTTAAGGAACACGAATATTATATATACTAGCAAATATATGCACCCTCCGGGTGCAAATATTTAAGTTTAATGTAATAAAATATTTATTTAAATTAGAAAGGCTAATTAAACTAAATACGATTAAAAAGATTTGAACAGAGGGAGTATAATAAAAAAAGAACAACTGAAACTTACTCTTCCATCACTCTCGTCTTTCATTGTTATTTTTCTAATTTAAGTATTTAGTTAAAAGAGGAAGTAAAGAATAAAATGACAGTTATTTTTTCTTGTTAATGGATTTCATTTAAGATTCATTGAAGAGATTTTGATTATATTCATTAAAATAAAACCAAACAGTTAGAAATCAATAATACTAGCACATATTTAATAAAAATCACATTTTTAATATCAAATATGCAAATTAGCCTTCCCGTTCACACTGTAAACCACTATTTTTGTTGTATATATAATTATAATTGCATGTTGTCAGTATGTAGATTAGGCAACAGTATTAATAATGTAAAACAATTTTATTAATAATTGAGGTTTAAATAAAAATACAATCATGGAAAATGTGATGTCAATAACTAAGAATAGTGATATGAGTAGTAATATAGTTTCGGTTACAGACAGAAAACAGCACACAATCTCCATTATAATAAGATATTATATATATTATTATATATAAGATTACTCAGCTAAACTTTAATTCTAAGAGGCAAAAATGAACTAAAAGGTTTTAAGTCGGAACATCGCCATAGTGATTGTTAATTAGGGTTGACAACTAAAAAAAGGCAGTATAATTACTTCCTAGAAAAAAGCGAGAGAATTATTATTATGTTTTTTTTTTTGTTTTTTTTTGTTGTTTTTTTGTCAATACCTTTACGATAACGCTTAAACATGCTTAAAATACATAATTTTAGAAATGTGGACATTTTCTGATACTACTGCGATGTTTTTTTCTTTTAATATTTTTTCTTTTCCCTATTTAAAATATTTTATGTATTATTCATAGGATTATTTATGCATTTTTAATATGTTTTATCCATCTGAAAAAGATATTTTACGAGAACATCGTACTTAATTATGTTAGGGAAATTATATAATATATATATATATATATATATATATATATATATATATATTATATATATATATATGTATGGAGAGGAGACAGACAGATAGATTATAGATAAAAAGATGTAGATATTAGATAGAACGATATGTATATTGATACATACATACATATTTAGATAAATAGATGGATGAATATATGAATATAGAGATAGATACGCACATAGACAACTAGATGGATGGATAAGTACATATAGAGATAGATGTGTACTAAATAGATAACTGGATGAATATGTACATAGATGAATGGATGGATGGATGGATGGATGAATATGTACATAGATGGGTGGATGGATGGATATGTACATAGATAGATGGATGGATATGTACATAGATAGATGGATGGATATGTACATAGATGGATGGATGGATGTGTACATAGATGGATACATGGATGGATATGTACATACATACATAGATAGATATGTACATAGATACATATATACATAGATAGATAGGTGGGTGGATATGTACATAGATAGTTACATGTATACATAGATAGATAGATGCATATATACATATATAGATACATATATACATAGATAGATTCATGGATGGATATGTACATAGATACATATATACATAAATAAATACATGGATAGATATTTACATAGATAGATACATATATACATAGATAGATAGATAGATGGATATGTACATAGATAGATACATATGTACATAGATAGATACATGGATGGATATGTACATAGATACATATATACATAGATAGATACATGGATAGATATGTACATAGATAGATACATATATACATAGATAGATATATGGATAGATATGTACATAGATAGATACATATATACATAGATAGATATATGGATAGATATGTACATAGATGGATATACATATATACATAGATAGATATATGGATAGATATGTACATAGATAGATACATATATACATATATAGATACATGGATGGATAAGTACATAAATACATATATACATTGATGGATAAGTACATATATACATATATACATGGATAGATAAGTACATAGATACATATATACATTGATAGATACATGGATGGATATGTACATAGATAGATACATATATACATAGATAGATTCATGGATGGATATGTATATAGATAGACACATATATACATAGATATATACATGGATAGATATGTACATAGATAGATACATATATACATATACAGATACATGGATAGATATGTGCATAGATAGATACATATATACATAGATAGAGGGATATGTACATAGATAGATACATGTGTACATAGATAGACACATGGATGAATATGTACATAGATACATATATACATAGATAGATGCATAGATAGATATGTACATAGATAGATACATATATACATAGATAGATACATATACATAGGATATTACATAGATAGATACATATATACATAGATAGATATATGGATGGATACGTACAGAGATGGATATACATATATACATAGATAGATGGATGGATGGATAAGTACATAGATAGATACATATATACATAGATAGATATATGGATGGATATATACATAGATAGATACATACATACATAGATAGATACATGGATGGATAAGTACATAGATACATATATACATAGATACACGGATGGATATGTACATAGATAGATACATATATACATAGATACATATATACATAGATATATACATGGATGGATATGTAAATAGATAGATAAATATATACATAGATAGATATATACATGGATGGATATGTACTAAGATACATGCATATATACATTGATAGATGGATGGATATGTACAGAGATAGATACATAAATATATACATATATAGATACATGTATGGATATGTACATAGATAGATACATACATATATACATAGATAAATACATATATATATTTAGATAGATAAGTAATTATTACATAGATGAGTACATATTTAGATGGATACAGACATATGTAGATAGATACAGACATATGTAGATAGATAAAGACATATGTAGATAGATATAAACATATTTAGCTAGATATAAAAATATTTAGATGGATAGACATATTCTCTTTTGATATGACAATATAAAATGATAAAAATGAAAATAAAATAAAGATGTTTTCTAATATTAATTAGCTTTGACGAAGAATCAATTTGCTAGCTCAACTTACTGAACCCAAAATATCGCCGATGGTTTCTTTAATCTTTTTATCAAAACAAACATAAATTCTAAAATTAATTTAACAAAGCAATGAGCTTAAAGACGATGATGATGCCGTGTGTGAGTAGGGGGAGGGGACAAGTGGGTCGGCCTCATAAAGGTGGCGTATTTATGATAATTGCTGTTGAACTTTCACCTTAATGACGGCATTTACATTGGAAGTGATTAAAGCTGAGCCCAACCAATATTCTTGTTTCGGATTTGGATCTTCTATGATAAATACAGATGCTAAAAGAATCAGGTAACAAAAGATGAAGTACATGTGTAATTCGTGATGTAGCGATTGTCTTCCCTTGGGATGTGGTTGAGTTAAGAAAAGGGTTAACTTCCCTTGTCACCAGGGTTTTCGACCAGAGGGCGTACAAAGCCTGGCTATTCAAACTGAGCCCAACCATTTTTTTTTCGGATTTGAATCCTTTATGACAAATACAGATGCTAAAAGAACCAGATAACAAAAGACTAAAAACATAAGTAATTCATGGTGTAGCGAATTTTTTTCTATCACTTTTTTCCTGTTTCTTATCTTTTCACATTTTCCTCTTTTTTTTCATTCTCTTCTTCACTTTGTCCCATTTCGTCTTTTCTTTTCTCTTTTTTTCTCTACCTTCTTAAGTTCAATGATTTTTCTTGTTTTACCTTTTTTTTCTCTTTTACCCTTTCTTTCTTCTTCTCTTCCTTTCTTGCTTTACCTTTTTTTCTTCTTTAAATTCATTAAAGGTCTTCCCTTGGGATGTGGTTGAATTAAGAAAAGGTTTAACTTCCCTTGTCACCAGGGTTTGCGACCAGAGGGCGTACAAACCCTGACTATTTAAACACAGCCCGTGAAAACTCACTCTGTGTCTTTCATATGGCATCCACAAAGGTGCACTAGACAAGTTTTGTCTCCGTCCATTAAGGCACGGGGGCCTTGCCCCCAAATATAGGCTTGTACCGGTTATATACGTAGGTCTTTCAACACATTATGACTCCACTGAAGTTACAAACACCAGTTGCGTCTTTAACGTGTACCTTGTACATGAAGGGTATTCTATTAGTAAGTGACACTTCTATTCTCCATTTAGTATCTCAATGTTAACTCTACAAAAACTCTTTCTTCCTTAGAACGTTCGTCCTGTTTCGTATTTGTATTGTTGTTAAATCTGCTCAGACAATAAAGTCTTTATTTTGTTATGTACAACGGCCGGTTTAGCTCAGTCGGTAGAGTGTTCGGCTAGGAATCACAAGGTTCTTGTTTCGATACCGGCCCTCGCCAACTCAGCAAATGAGTAGCACAGGTATCAGTGTAGTAAAGTGGGGAGCTGATGGTAGGTGTGGCGTTCCACCTCAGATGCTAAAATAATCTCCTTGGTCTAGCGCTAGTGAAAAGGGGATAGACTCCATCGCTGTCTGGCCGATACCGACATTAGGCCGCCCCCAGGACTTTACTTTACTTTACCTCTCTGTAGGATTCTGTTGCATATAGTTTCACCTACGTTCGGAAGCTTCGCCGAAGCCTCTTTAACCGTATTATAAGAACAGTTTTAGCCACGGAAGTTAAAAATCCATTTAATTCCTAATAATGGTAATTTTTCTATCTAAAACATTTAGTACAATTGATTTTTCACTATAAATTAAAATACTAATTCGTAAATTTAACGCAATTCCTGGGGGTATTTTTACATAGGAAATGATGTAGTTTCGGTTACAGACCTAGAGACATCGAATTTCAAATGTAATAAGATTTAAAGCTTTAACAAATATAGCGTATTATTTGTTTAATTACATTTCGATTTTTAATTTTCTATTAAAGAAATTCATTTTGACCCTCATCGATTTTCTGTGGAAACAAAGTAAACATTTTAATTTTGCGGCCTTTTATCATTTCAAGAATTGAACATTTCTTCCCGCGCTCGACAGATTGACGATTCAAATTGAGGATTAAAGAATTAGCATAAAAGAAATATTTCCGCTAAAAAAGAAAGAAGAAACAATTTAATTAATTTCAATCAATGATGAAAAAAAAAAAACTCGAAGTTTCAATTTTCATAATTATTCTATATCTAATTATACAATTCATATTAGATATATTTTTTATAACAAGGGTTTATCAGACATACAAATATGTGTTGGCAAGCGCGTGGTGTAATGGTTATCGTCGTAGGAAATGGATATGACGAGACGAGTTCAAATTCTTGACCAAGCTGTTTACGTTTCACATGGAGCTTATATCCTTGGAAGATGTATGAATACAACTATTCTCCCTCCAGCTATGGGTAAATAATAGGTCAGGCTGATCTCTTCAACCTTAATAGGGCAATCAATCTAGGAGATCGAAAACTCTTAATTCAAAGCTGTTAAACATCGCTTAAGAAATTGACTTTGTGTTAAATCCTAATCATGTGGAAGTGTTTTATATATATATATATATATATATATATATATATAATTATATATATATATATATATATATATATAATCAAAAGTCCAGAGAAGAAAAATCTTCCTTACGACCACAAGAGTTTTATTTAAAAAAACTGTCGCAGTTTGAGAGCTCAATGTGTGCTCTTAATGTTAGAGTCACAGAGCAAATATATAAGCAAGGAAATAACAAAAGACTTAGGGATTTAGCATTATAGTCTATTTCAGCGAGATTAGACAAATTGTCTAACTCTCCCGACTCATCAGATGCGAATGATGAATTATTTATTACTTTAAAGGCATTTGAAAACAGATTTTTATTTCTTATTTTATTTTTATTTTTATTTTATAGTCCTGTGATATGAATTCAAAATTAAATCCTTGATGTTGCAAAAAAAAAAAATGTTATGTTGTAGTTTCACTTCCGCCACAAAAAAACTCAGTCAGCAAAAAATGTATCTCTTAAGGTATCCCTTATTTTGACAGATTAGAAAAAGAAAGACATATTCCAATTTCGTCACCAGACGAATTCACCTATTCAACCAATAGATATATAATATATATATATATATATATATATATATATATATATATATATATCACCACGAGGGGATGCCATTATATATATAAATATATATATATATATATATAATATAATGGCATCCCCTCGCTGTGCAATGGGTAGGGGAGCAAGCTTGCCTTGTGGATCCATTACTACTGAATGTCGAGTTCGATCCCCCGAACTTGTTATTGCTTACATTTCTTTAAAAAATATTCTGGTCTTTTCACACGTGCGTTTTTGTTAATACTGCAATGGAAAGCAGTTCTTCCATCTAAAACTAGTGGAGAGAGAGAGAGAGAGAGAGAGAGAGAGAGAGAGAGAGAGAGAGAGAGAGAAAGATGCTTCTCAATCGGCCCAACCACAACAGGAGGTAACAGGAGGCTTACCACGAGTCACCGCTTACAAACCTAGATGTTGTGAGTTCAATCTTTTTAGTCTCCCATTACACTTGCCACCTTGTGTCAAATTATCTCAGTGGTGAATGGGTTGGGTAAATATCACCGTCACATCGTGGTGTAATGGTTAGCAAAATAGTCTCGTAGATCCCTTAAAACTTAATAGTGAGTTCGATCCTCGCTGGAAGCCAGATACTTGCGAACATACGTCACATTCTACCATTGGCGAAACGGTTGGATAAAAAAAGGCGTCTCGCCGTTTGTGTAATGGTTAGTAGGATAGTTTCGTAGATCAATTCCTAATGAATATCTAGCCTCACTGTGTCACATCCTTGGTGCACAGGGTGGGTAAATACTGGGAGTCCCATAGAGGAGTAATGTTCACCAAGCTAGTCTCGTAGATCCAGTATAAGTTAATAGCGAGTTCAATCCTAGCTACTGTTGAATTCTATTTGATATAAGGCATGGGGCAAATGGTCACTCCTAAATATAGACTCGTTGACTACCACGTGACCTGGGGTAGATTTCTATTGTCCAATCACTGGCACTGCTGCTGCTGCTTCTGCTGTATTAATAGAGACACCATTCTGAGCTTATTTCATTGACATTTGGATTCTCTTGGACGAAGGACTTACAAGGAATATTTTAACACCGGATTCTTATTGGCTTGCTTACTTACTTATTACATCTGGAACCTAGGATGCCGACCAGATACTTAACAGCTACGTACCACAAACTTGCGACTTTTTGCACAATCGTAGCAAATGTGTTGGGAAAATGGGCATCCCCCTGTGGTGTAATTATTTGCAAGCTAGACACACAGATCCATTACTACGGAATAGCAAATTCCCATACTGGCTGGATTTCGCATAATTGCGACATTGTGTCCAATCGAACGGGGTAGGTAAATAGTGGAAGCCCTATCATGGAGTAATGGTTAACAAACTATACTCGCAGATCCATTACTACAGAACAACGAGTTCGATGCTCGATAAAGATCCCCACATATGCGACCTTGTGTCACATCTTAATCCTAGCGAACGGTTGTGATAAAAAGGGCGTCCCACCTTGGTGTAATGGTTAGCAAGTTAGACTAGCAGATCCATCACTACTGAATAGTGAGTACGATCCTTGCTGGATTACGAATACTTCAAAACTTGTGCCCCATCCTAATCGTAGAGAACGGGCTAGATAAAAAGGTCATCCCACCGTGGTGTAATGGTTATCAAGCTAGACTGGCAAATCAATTACTATTGAATGGCAAGTTCAATTCCCACTGGTTTGCCAATACTTGCGCCATTGTGTTACATTCTACTCGTGGCAAACGGGTGGGGGTATATGCTTGTATGAGTTGATAAAGAAAACTTATTTAAAAGATTCATGGAGAAGCTCTACAATAGTTTCAGTCGCATCCCTTCTTCTGCCTGGGAAAGAAATTCACGCACACTCCCTTTTCTTTACTTTTTTTTTATTGGTCTTCGAGAGAAATAGCCAAACGTGTTCACAAATACCTCAAGAAAAAAAGCCACCGGAGAGAAAATCAAACAATCACAGTAAAAAACATCACGTAGCAGACAAGTTCAGAATAGGATCTAGGCGTGACACCTTACGGCGTAATTTGTGTCTCTATCCTCTTTGGCCGGCAATTTCAACTTCCGATTTTTTGGCAACGTCTACTCAAAAGTGGTTAAAGATACCAAAAAAAAAATTCAATTCAGATTCTAGATCTGAATAGCATGAACAAAAAAAAAACAAAACAAAAAAAACATCTGTGGGGTGAATTGAAGAAGCGCTGCGCACGAGAGAAAACTTACAGATAATCAAGAACCCCCCAAGAGCATTTCTATGAAAATGGGATAAGAAGGACTTCCAGAAAATCAAAGACCTTATTATAACACATGACAAAAGATTGCAGCGCACTTATCGTAATGGTTATCGTCGGAGGAAATATAAACTGCCAGCCGAGTTAACATCTTAACGAGCGTTAATGCACTTGAAAAAGGCATAAATACGTCCCGCCAGCTATGGGTACATATAGCAGAGGATATAAGGGATGGGTTAATACACTTCTACTGGACAATAAGCTGTAGGTTGCAGGTTCAATCCTGATCAAGGGTGATAATAACATAGAATACTAATAATCTAGCTTAACTCATGTACCTGGTCATGGTTACCGGAATTAAAGCAAACTACCCCCCCCCCATGTATTGAATAAAGGGTTTGGTTTGAAGTTCCATGAAGGCTTCTGATTACGACATGAAGGCTCCAGAGTTCGAAGAGAAGGTTCTCAAGTCTGATAAGAAATACCTGAAGGAGGCCGGAGGGTAATCGGTCGGAATGTTGTGTAGATAATAAAGATGAGGAAATAGTCCGAAAAATACAAATTATGCAAAATGATAAACATTTTTTTAAACTCATTTTTTATTCCACGTAGCGATGTGACCCTAACAGGTACTACCAGTTCGGGCCGGAGTGGACGTGGGAGTAATGGCGATGAATTGGTACTCCATACTCCCCAGAGCTCCAGAACTGTAACTTCATCATAAGATTGTGATAACCAAGACACCAAGAGCCACAATGGCCACATTCTAGCACATGTATGATAAAGAAATTAGGGCTTACCATTCGGGCAATAGTGCTGGGACAATCATATAGGTGCAATGGCTTGACATGACCAACCGGTTGATCGGAAGGTGTCTCTCTAAACGCCCGTCTTACGTAAGTAAAAGCCAAAGTGGAGTGTTACATGTTATGGACTCCTCAGCCACTAAGGTCCCATCCTTAGGCATTACGGAATCGCCACCCACGGTCAACAAGTGGCTCTATTGGGGGTGCTTTACTTTTTTCAAGAGGTATGAGTTTAAAAAAATCAGTAATGTGCAAAAAAGTGTATGCCTAACAAGAATGAATAAAACAAAATGTATTCGGCATAAATAAAAACAGTAAGGGTTGACATGCCGGAAAATCCATCCAACCAAATCTACAAAAGATAAAAAGATGATCTATAATTTTTTTTTTAATGGAGCTGTGCCTAGTACAAGAATATAAACGTGGCGCGTTCCATAATTTTAAATTCGCTAGTATATTAATTGGTATAGTTGGGATTGGTTATTTTTTTACCAACATATCTTATAGGTTATTTAATCTCCTGGGTATTACGTTAAACTATTTTTTACCAACATATCTTATAGGTTGTTTAATCTCCTGCGTATTACGTTAAACTATTTTTTACCAACATATCTATAGGTTAGTTTAATCTCCTGGGTATTACGTTAAACTATTTTTTACTAAATATCTTATAGGTTATTTAATCTCCTCGTATTACGTTAAACTATTTTTTTACCAACATATCTTATAGGTTATTTGAATCTCCCTGGGTATTACGTTAAAAACTATTTTTTAAACATATCTTATAGGTTATTGAATCTCCTGTGTATTACGTTAAACTATTTTTTTACCAACATATTTATAGGTATTTAATCTCTGGGTATTACGTTAAACTATTTTTACCACATATCTTATAGGTTATTTATCTCCTGGGTATTACGTTAAACTATTTTTTACAAACATATCTTATAGGTTATTTTAATCTCCTGGGTATTACGTTAAACATTTCTTACCAACATATCTTGTAGGTTATTTAATCTCCTGGGTATTACGTTAAACTATTTTTTACCAACATATCTTGTAGGTTATTTAATCTCCTGGGTATTACGTTAAACTATTTCTTACCAACATATCTTGTAGGTTATTTAATGCGGAAAAACAAAAAAAAAAGAGGACCAAGCGAGAAATGACCTCAAAGCGAAAAAGATAAAAAAAAGAAAGGATAAAAGAAAAAGAAAAACACAAAACAAGAAGTTAAGAAAAAATAGAGAAGAAAAGAATAAGAAAATGTGAAGCGAGAAAAGAGCGAGTGAAGTGAATACGGACGAAAAAAGAAAAGAGAGAATACAGGGAAGTGAAGAAGAGAAAGATGAAAAAGGAATAGATAAACAAGAAGAGAAAGAGAGAAAGTCAACCAAGAGAAGAAGAAAGAAAGGGTAAAAGAGAAAAAAAGAAAAATCATTGAGCTTAAGAAAGTAGAGAAGAAAAGAGAAAAGAAAAGACGAAATGTGACAAAGTGAAGACAGGTTTGGTTTGGTTTGTTTTGTTTTACGGCATATCAACCTCAGTGGGTCATTTAATGCCGATAAAGTTTTGAAATAAATCAATTCTTAATGGATAATACAATTTTTTTATAAATACATTTTTCTATTTAACCCATAGATGGGACCCTAACAGGTACTACCACTCTGGGTCAGAGTGGACCAGGGAGCAATGGTGATGAATGAATGCTCCACATTCCCCAAACCTCCAAAACTGGAACCTCACCATCAGATAGAGTTTAACGTCATTCCCAGGACATGTAGACCCGCAGCCACCGCCTTCTAGCACCCATATGATAAAAAGGTGTTGGGGCTTACCATAAGGGCAATAGGGTTGGAGCAATCATATAGGTGCTAGGGCTTGACGTGACCAGCCGATTGATCGGAGGGGGCCTCTCCGACTGCCCGTCTAGCCCAAGATAGGGCCAAAGTAGAGTATTGCATGTCATGAACTGCTCATCCACCTGGGCTCTATCCTTAAGCACCACGGGTCGCCACCCACGGCCAACAGGTGGCCCCATTGGTGGAGTCTTACACCTCTGCAGAGGTGCAGTCGGTGCATTCTAACGCCCCAGCCGACAGGGCGGACAAACTGAAGAAGAGAATAAAAAAAAAGAGGAAAATGTGAAAATATAAGAAAAAAGGGAAAAAAAGCGAGTTGAAGAAAATAAAGACGAAAAAACGAAAAGGTGAAAACGCAGAAAAATCATTGGGTGGGTTTGGGAATAAAGATTAAATGTTAAAACAAAAAAAAGAAAAGCCAAACGAAGAGAGAATTAAACAAATTGCAAAAACAACAAAAACAAAGAAATCAAAAAAGGAAAAATAAAGGACAAAACGTGAAATAACAACTTGAAGAGGATAAAAGAAAGCAGCAAGCAAAGAAAAAAGGGAGGTAACTCAGAAATAAGAATTGAAATGCGAGAAGAGAAAGATGGAAGAAAGTAATTAGCTAATGTAAAGTTCAATTCATTTCTCAATAACCATTCCCTGATGAAAGACAACTTAAAATTGGACTTTTCAATCGGAGATCAGATTTGAAAAGCAGAAAGAACACAAAAACAAAAAATATCAGCGACATTTCGGTGCCTGCAACAACGATGTGTTAATGTGATGTACAAGATGCGCACGTCCTGTTCAATGTATCAAGAAATATTCTCTTTCTTTCTCTCTATTTAAATTTTCTGATATTCTCACTCCGTACTTTCTCTTCCATCTCATAATCCATATCTACTAACCTATCGATCGTTCAAATCAATATTGCTGCATATCCAACTCTCAACTCTTTCATTATTATTTTCTTCATTGCTAATTTTTCACACCAGTTCTAACTGAATGGTTGGTTGGTTGGTTGGTTGGTTGATTGCCGAAGACATTTTGTTTTATTCATTCTTGATGGGAATTCAATGTTTATTTCAAACTCATTTTTTTAAAAAACATTTTTTTTTCAGAACACATTTTTAAAACTCATTTTTTTCTATTTAATGGAACACTACGAGGTATTACAACTCCGGGTCAGTGGACCTGAGAGTAATGATGACGAAGAGGTACTCTACATTCCTCAGAGCTCCAGAATTGGAACTTCACCATCAGATAGAGTTTAACGTACTACCCAGGAGATTAAGATCCTCATCCACTGCTTTCTAGCACATATATGATAAAAAGGGTTGGGCTTGCCATAAGGGCAATAGGGTTGGTACAATCATATTTTCTATGGCTTGAGGGCCTCTCAGCGTTATCGCCTCCGCGCACTAATCCCCTATCTCTATATCCCCCTATTCTGTTTCTTTCTTTCTTATTATATTTTATTGTGTAGCTTTTCTCTCTTTTGTCCTTTTCTCCTGTTTTTATAATAAAAACGGAATGGTCCATTATTATGATTTTTTTTACCATTTCTTGATACAAACAACAATAAAAAAAACTGTAGCATCATGAAGTGAAATAATTTGCTGATAAGTTTACACAAATTAAATAGGTATTATAAAATATGTCTAAGCAGGTTATTCTTCCATTTAGCTCAAACGGTAGAGCATATCCCTAGAAATCGCAAGGTTACCGGTTCGATAACGGTCCCCGCTAAATTGGGCATGAGTAGCACAGATTAGGTAATCTGATTTGTGCTGTAAAGTGGAGACCTGACAGTAGGTGCGGCGCTCCATATTAACAAAAGCAATCTACCAGGTCAAGCGCTTATGAAAAGAGGGCAGATTCCCTCACTCTCCGGCTGATACCGACAATAAGCCACTGCGCCAACTTTACTTCTGTTTTTTTTTTTTTTTAAATTTTGGAATGTTGTATTAAGTAAATCTCTCTCTCTCTCTCTCTCTCTCTCTCTCTCTCTCTCTCTCTCTCTCTCTCTCTCTCTCTCTCTCTCTCTCTCGTCTTTATACCAGAGAAAGAATATATTTACCTATCTATCTATGGGATATTGTATTCATGCCTGGGTCACTGACTCTATAATAAGGGGATATTCATTTAGGAAGAGATATGGGTGGCATTGCCTTTTTATTTATGCAGATAATTAGATGCAATATAAACATGATCTCGGATCATATTTACAGATTTGTAGAGAGACAGGAAATTTGTCAGTAATCATTTTTATTAACATGAATCAATACAAAATCTAACGCAAATACACTCCCAGCATACATCTGCATACACACACAACGTATATATATATATATATATATATATTATATATATATATATATATGTGTGTGTGTGTGCGTGTGTGTGTGTGTGTGTGTGTGTGTGTGAATACGATGAGGAAATTAATCCGACAATATGAGAAGAAAATATTTTTTAAATATAACAAACACAGGATGTTATGATCAGGAAACAATTTTTAGTGTCAATACTTAAGCATTTCGGTATTTTGTACCATCTTCAGGACACTGTTAGGTAATGTTTATGTGAGGAACAAAATGAAAGATGTTAAGTGTATAGTGAATGTGTGAATATGATGTTATTAACCGTTAATTTTTATATGTGCGTTTGTTTACGAAAATCAAATGACGTGATCAATGCATGTGCAAAAATGGAAGGTGAGGAACATATAATGACGCATACTTTAACGTGAATAAGTGGAGAACGAAAAGTTAATAGATATGTCGTATTTCATATGGAATATTAATGTTAGAAAAATAAGAAAATTAAAACAATATATAAATACATATAATCCATATATACGCATATCCACACATAATCATCAGATTCACTACACACTTAACATCTTTCCTTTTGTTCCTCACATAAACATTACCTAACAGTGTCCTGAAGATGGTACAAAATACCGAAATGCTTAAGTATTGACACTAAAAATTGTTTCCTGATCATAACAGCCTGTGTTTGTTATATTTTTAAAATATTTTCTTCTCGTATATTATATATATATATATATATATATATATATATATATATATTATATATATTATAATACTAGCAAATATATGCACCCTCCGGGTGCAAGTATTTAAGTTTTAATACAATAAATATGTTAAATTAGAAAGGCTAATGAAACTGAATAAGAATTCAGATAAAAAGATTTGGAACAGAGGGGGTGTGATTGAAAAATAGAACAACTTTGAAACTAACTCTTCCATCATTTGCACTTACTCCCGTCTTTCATTGGTAAATTTTCCTAATTTAACTATTTAGTTAAAATAGGAAGTAAAGAATAATATTACAGTTATTTCGTCTTGTTAATGG
>CM042141.1:143194264-143211764 GCA_023376005.1 Doryteuthis pealeii
AGAAAGAGAGAGAAAGAGAGACAGGGAGAAGTCAGAGAGAGATTTGGCGAGAGAGAGAGAGAGATGATATGAGGGAGGGAGAGTGTTTAAAAAAGAGGAAACTAGAAGGAATGAGAGAGAGGAGGAAATAAAGTAGAGATTGACAACAGAGATGGTATGTGAACGAAATGGCGAGAGAAAGAGAGAAAAAGAGACAGACAGACAGACAGACAGAGAAAGAATCAAAGAAAGATAAGAGAAAAATAAGAGATAATGAATGAAGGAAAATGAAAAGAAAATAAATATCCAAGATGATATCAATAATTTGAAATTGATCAGTGCATAAGGAAAACTGTTCATCTCTTTTATAAATTCCCGCTAAATGATTTTTAAAGAACTAGATGACCATAGGAATTGAACTTTCTTGGTAACCAACTTTTTGTTTCATGAATAACGTCAGAAATTTTACAAATATATCTCTGTGAACCGCCGTTAAATATTTATTACTCATACAAGTATAGTATCATGGATATCACATAAAACTACATCTAATGACGAGGTCCCAATTTTGGAGCTCTTGAGAATGTGAAGTATACATTCATCGCCATTACTCCCAGTTCTACTCTGACTCAGAGTTGTAGTACCTGTTAGGGTCCAATCTATGGGGTAAATAGGAAAAATGAGTTTGAAAAATGAGTTTAAAAAGGAAATTTGAAAAAAAGGCGAATGCAATCAAGAATTAATAAAACAAAACGTATTCGTTAAAAATGATCTAAGAAGGGCTGACATGCCGTAAAAACCAACTAACCCTAATATATATTTAAGCAGTTATGACATGGACATTACATCTCTCTTGATCTATCTCTCTATATATCTCTATCACTTTCTTTCTTGAAAAAAAATTGAATACCATCAAGAATGAATAAAACAAAATGTCTTGGTTATAAAATAACCCAACGAGGGTTGAGATGCCGTAAAAACAGACTAACTGACCAACCAACATAAAAGTATATGCAGTTACGACATGAACACACTCTCTCTCAGGTGCATCTGTATGCAGTAAGGACATGGGCATTCTGTGTCTGTCTGTGTGTGTGTGTGTGTGTCTAGAAAATGCAAGTATATGCAGTAACGATATCGACATTCTCTCATTCCACTCCTACTCTTTCTCTCTTTCTCTCTCTCTCTCTCTCTCTCACACACACACACTCCTACTCTGTGTCTATTTGTCTGTCTGTCTGTCTCTCTCTCTCTCTCTCTAACTCTCTCTCTCTCTCTATCTCGCACACACACACACACACACTCCTACTCTGTGTCTGCCTCTATCTCTCTCTCTTTCTCTCTCTCCCTCTCTCTCTCTCTGTCTCTCTCACACACTCCTACTCTGTATCTGCCTCTCTCCACCCCCTCTCTCTCTCTCTCTCACACACCACTCCTACTCTGTGTCTGCCACTCTCTCTCTCTCTCTCTCTCTCTCTCTCTCTCTCTTCACACACACACACACACACACTTACTCTGTCTGCCCCACTCTCTCTCTCTCTCACACACACACACACACTCCTACTCTGTGTCTGTCCTCTCTCTCTCTCTCTCTCTTCTCTCTCTCTCTCTCTCTCTCTATTTCTCTCTCTCTCACACACACACACACAAACACACACACACACACACCTACTATGTGTCTGTCTGCCTCTCTCACACTTTCTCCCCGGAAAATGAGTATCAAGAAACAATACTTTATCAAGACAACAACAAAAAAAGAACAAATTTAGTTTGTGTATTATTCCATGTACATCTGGTATCTAACATGGAATTAATAACTCGAAATGCTTATTATTTCTTGTGATTTGATGCAAAACTAAAAAGTGATTATACAACATGTAGAAAGAGAAACAACACAGAACATTTGATTAAATTTGTAGCTCACATTCTAAATCATTCTACTTTATCATTATCTTATTTAAATCGGAAGAAATTCCTACCTGTCAATCAGAGAAAAAATATTTCAAACTGATTTTTACGAATATAATTCCTAGTTTGAAACGAAATAGATTGTCAGATTTTTTGGCACAAATACCAGATGCGTTTATTCCAAGAAGCAACAAAACATTGAAGATGAAGTAATCAAGTAAAATATAGGAAAAATAGGAATATGTAAATTGTCTGTATATATACACACACACACACACACACACACACACATACATATATATATATATATATATATATATATATATATATATATATAGTTAAGATTAATAGTGTAAAGTACACTTCACACACACACAGATCTTTCTTATTATAATGGAGATTGTGTGTTTTTCTGTCTGTAACCGAAACTATATTACTACTCAAGTCACAATTTCCTTAGTTATTTATATCACATTCTCAATGATTTTATTTTTATTTAAACCTCAATTATTAATAAAATTGTTTCATATTATTAATACTGTTAACCATATCTACATAGTATTTACCGCGTACCCCACTTGTACGGGTCAGGCACAAAGGCCCTATTTATGTGGGACCACCCACAAGCCGAGACTCATGGGGTGGCGGGTGAAAATTGCGTCGATCCCGTCGGCATTCCCCCTCAAGGGGGGCGCCTCAGGCACTGGGCAATAAACCCAGCCCTGTCCCTTTAAATCAAGGGGGCAGGTGTTGCCTGGGGGGATGGCCCCCTGGGATCGACGTCGTTAATTATATCAATGGTCCAGAGGCCGAAGCCACTGTTGACCATATCTACATAGTATTTACCGCGTACCCCACTTGTACGGGTCAGGCACAAAGTCCCTATTAACGTGGGACCACCCACAAGCCGAGACTCATGGGGTGGCAGGTGAAAAATTGCGTCGATCCCGTCAGCATTCCCCCTCAAGGGGGGCGCCTCAGGCACTGGGCAATAAACCCAGCCCTGTCCCTTTAAATCAAGGGGGCAGGTGTTGCCTGGGGGGATGGCCCCCTGGGATCGACGCTGTTAATTATATCAATGGTCCAGAGGCCGAAGCCACTGTTGACCATATCAACATACTAACAGCATGCAATTATATTTATATATACAACAAAATAACGGTTTACAGTGTGAATGGGAAGGCTAATTTGCATATTGATATTAAAGATGTGATTTTAATAAATATGTGCTTAGTATTATAGATTTCTAATTCTTTGGTTTTATTATAATGAATATAAGCAAACATTTCTTCAATGAATCTTAAATGAAATCCATTAACAAGAGAAAATAACTGTCATTTTATTCTTCACTTCCTCTTTTAACTAAATACTTAAATTAGAAAAAATTACAATAAAAGACGAAAGTGATGGAAGAGTAAGTTTCAGTTGTTCTATTTTTCGGTTATACCCCCCTCTGTTTCAAATCTTTTTATCTGCATTCTTATTTAGTTTCATTAGCCTTTCTAATTTAATATATTATTACATTAAAACTTAAATACTTGCACCCGGAGGGTGCATATATTTGCTAGTATATATAGTAATTATTAGTTGTTGACATCTGTTTTAGAACGTAGTGTAGCTAATTCATATATATATATATATATATATATATATATATATATATATATATATATATATGTGTGTGTGTGTGTGTGTGTGTGTGTGTGCTTCCATTTTTAACTATTAGAAATTGAACGTATACAAGCAAGTGTAATATTTAACCTACAATTGGAGATGAAATCACTTCTTTAAAAACAGCCCCCTTCACTGTTTCCAACGGTTATCCGCTTTTAGAATGCGTCCCAGTAGAATGATTTGGAGGCCAGTGCGCAGGTCTCTCTACGCATCTATTTCTACCTATTCTATCTTCTGAAATCGAAAGACTTTCAAAAAATAGTACACACAATCCCAAACTGAAGATTACAGTTAAAACAATCGTCCGGTAGGTCCGTGGCAAAATTAGAAATGTCTTCGTAAATCTGTTTCCTTATTTGAAACACACATTCACCTGATAAGAAATGACACTTTTCTCAGGAAAACTGTGCAACTTAAGTGCTTCTATTTAAATTGGCAAGCTTTAGAAAACATTATATATATATATATATATATATATATATATATATATATATATATATATATATTAGGTATATCATCAGGTTAGTTTGTGTTAGGAATGATTCTAAGACGGGCTTTTTTTAACAACCGAATGTTGATTTGGTAAATAAATCAGGACCTTACATATATATATATATATATATATATATATATATATATAATATATATGAGAGACAAACAGACAGACAGACAGACAGAGACATATTTATTCTATTTTCCCATTAATTTATATTCAATTGTCACAAATACCTTAACACCGAGATATTGGAAAAGTTAATTGAACCAAAGGCTAAAGAACGGTTATTTATTACAACTCACTTTTTTGTTCGTTTTTTTGTTCACTTTTTATATATTTCCTATGCTTGCAATATCATTCACAAGTACAATAAATTGACACACAACTATATATATATATATATATATATATATATATATATATATATATATATATATATATATATATATATATATATATATATAATATATAAAGGTATTACATATCTATTTATTTGATGGCAATAGAACAGTCACAACCTTAGGTTTCATACATGCAAAAATCGCATGCATTTAAAACGTCACCTGATGAATGCATGCGATATTTGCATGTATGAAACCTAAGGTTGTGAGTTATTGCCATCAAATAAATAGAAATGTAATACCTTATATATATTATTTTATTATATTTTATAATAGCTTTATTCTTTATATCGATCACTCTTCTAATACTACTGCAATTTGGCGCAGTGAAAGCTGAAGCGGTGACTATCCCAGACTATATATATATATATATATATATATATATATTATATGTGTGTGTGTGTGTTGTGTGTGTGTGTGTGTGTTGTGTGTGTTGGTAAAGAAAAACATTTTTCAATTAAGTTGCAGTCTGAAAAGCCCATTTTATATGGGTGAAAATAGATCTACAACTGCTAATATGACTGATATTTAATTCTTTTTCTTTTCCAAATTATATATATATATATATATATATATATATATATATATATGTGTGTGTGTGTGTGTGTGTGTGTGTGTGTGCGCGTGAGGATGTATACTTGAGATAACGGAGGTTACTGTGTGTATTTAGCATAGATTATGGCGTGCGCAAAATGTAAAAGAATCCTGAATAAAATTTACAATTCATAGAGTAGCAGAAAAAAATCTGCATATTCTTTCTGATTTGTCCATTGATACTGACAAATTGGACTGTTTTACTTCGTAATTTAGTTTTTTTTATTCAAATAACTATCATTATTTCCGTTCAGTGAACCGAATACGCTGTAGGTATTTGAAACATATCCAACTAGATTCTTATATTCAAATGATCATTGTTATTAAATTTAAAATTAGTCGATATGACAAACCAATGAGAAAATGGGCGAATGTTGATATAATATATATATATATATATTATATATATATATATATGTGTGTGTGTGTGTGTGTGTGTGTGTGTGTGTATGTGTGTGTGAAAATGTAGAAAAAACAAGAAGTGTTCCATAGGATGGATATTTATTCTTGATGGTAATGTCGACGCTAAAAACTTTTCGTTTTTTGCAACCCTTCAGGATGCATGGAAATTGCTTGTGGAGAATCTAAGTTCTGTTCTCCTATCTCTCTCTCTCACTCTCTCTCTCTCTCTCTCTCTCTCTCTCTCTATATATATATATATATATTATATATATATATATATGAATATATATATATATATATATATATATATATATATATATATATATATATATGTGTGTGTGTGTGTGTACTTGATAATCCCAATCTTCCAGTCACCAAAATATTTAGAAATTATAGAAACGTTTATTGTTTGTCAATGATGTTTACATCATTTTAAAGTTTGAATATCACTTTATTATTCTACATAATCATTATATTGATAGATTGATTTTTCTAGGGGCTCCAGTTTTTGTATGCCCATGTTAGACAAGATCGCCGTCATGTCGTTGAGGAAGCGTATTTGCAAACTCGCTACATTACTTGCAGAAGTTTTTGACATCCATGCATAACTTACCATAACATGCGTTAATTGGTTCAATGTCTTTTGGGTTCAAAAACCTAATAACTGCGTGGACATCACACGTCAATCATGGGCTTCATCAAAAACAAATTCTAAGCCAGGACTGGGTGTGGTAGCTAGGCGAGCTTAGGGAAGCCGCATGCACAACAAACACAACAGTGTGGCCAATAAACGCACGAACAGTTTGTCTGTGTCACCAGCAATTCTTAATTTTAGGATTACCTTCATATATACATATATACAGAGATATAGATATATAGAGAGAATGGGTGAGAGTGGAAATAATTAAAACTCCCTGTCGGTGGAGTTTAGAATATGCTGAATGTATTCCCTGCAGTTGTATCTGTCTCTGATGGTGAGACTTCAGTTCTTGAGACTGTGCAGAGCAAAGTACTACTATATTGCCATTATTCCGATATTCCCCGGAGTGACAGTACCTATAAGGAATCTAGAGGTCTTCGATTGGAATAGATTCTCCTAAAAAGTTTCCAATCGAAAGGTTTCTTGAGGAATCTAAAACGGTTTTTGAATTCAGATTTTAAGTTTAATAAAAGAAAAGTAAAGTCGTCGAGGTGGCATAAGGTCGTATTAGCTAGATAGAGAGGGAGTATATCCACTCTTCATTAGCGTTAGACCAAGGAGATTGTTTTTGCATCTGAAGTGGGCGCCACACCTAGCATCAGCTCCTCACTTTACCGCAAAGATCCTTGTGATACTCATACGCTCAATTGGTGAGGGCCGCTTGGATGTCCTATAACTGTAAAATATTTGTATTAAGAATAATTACTTAAAGCAAGAGCTAAGATGCGAAAAACTAGCCTCGCAATACTACACAAAACTCAAATCATGCCCATCCAACCCAGCTTATGATTGCACCTTCAATCAAGAATACAAGGAATGTTTAAAAAATAAAAAAGAAAGAAACATCAATAAACCCTTTTGGTCTCCGGATGGAACCCTTCCTCAAAGAATCTAAAATTCCTCTCACAAATATTCACAAAACCATTATACCAAAAACATCACCTTGGATCATTAAAAAACCTCAAGTGATCCTTGAGCCAAGTGAACTCCCCAAAATAAAAACCCATCCTAGCACTTACCAAGATAACATCCACAATATTCTAGAACGCTACCCCAACCACCTCCACATCTTTACAGATGGCTCTAAGGACAATGACAAAACAGCATTTGCAGCTATTTTAAATAAAAAAAAAATGGAAGAAAAATTCTCCCAAATGAAATTTCCATTTTTTCAGCTCAAACCTTGCAATAGATTTAGTATTTCACATCATCTCTGAAAATAACCACAAAAAATATATTATCTTATCAGACTCGCTTTCTGTCCTACTATCATTAAGAAAAAAAATGGAAGACCTTCTCATCATTAAGCTCCTGAATAGATTAGACTTGATGTCTAACTCGAAGGGGATTATATGCTGGATCCCAAGCCATATAGGAGTGAGAAGGAATGAAAGACCTGACTCTGCCAAGCTAAATCCGCTCTAGATTTGATCCCCTACAAGTTCAAGATACCATATACTGACTTGAAATCTAAAATTAATAGATTCCATCATACAAATGGCAACAACTCTGGAATAAAACATCCCCAATAAACTCTTCCTAATCAAACCCACTTTTGGAGGCTGGAGACCAACTTTAAGGAAGACTAGAAAGGAACAAGTCATTGTGTTCCGGTTATGCATTGGTCATACAAAACTAACGCACTCCTATATACTCAAACAATAATAACAACCACAATGTGAAACATGTCAAATACCTTTGACAGTTAAAAACTTATTCATGGAATGCAGGTTTTTTTTGCTCACATCAGAAACTGTTATTTTAAAGCAAACAATATGAAAGATCTGTTTGAAAATGTCAAGATAGAGGATATTCTCTCCTTTTTTAGGGAAATAAAATTATACCATAAAATATAGACATGAAACTAATCAATACCATACAACATAATCCCCAATAATACTAAACACATTGTTTTAAAGCCAATTACTAAAAAGTATAAATATAAATACACGATATGTATTACCTCCTAACCGTTAGGCATGATATAAACCATAGACGGGTTGATATGCCGTTTAAAATCAATAAACAAACAAACAATTAAAGCAACAATAGTTACTAAAATTATTATTGGGTTGGTGCGTAATTATTTGCGGCTTTTTTCAACAAATTTTATTCAAAACAGAGACAATAACAATTGACAGTTTGATTAATTGTATCATAAAAAATAATCCTTTCTTTAAGATGCTTATCGCAATTCATATCGTATTTTCTTTTTTGTTGTTGTTGTTATTGTTGTTTTTTATTTTTATTTTTAAAACTTAAGCCAGAATAATAAAGAAGAAATACAAGTTATTAATTTCTTCATTTGAAGATAAAAAATGATAAATATCTAAAGATATTTTTTTCAATATTTTTTGTGGAAGAGGGGACGTTTATCATTAGCAAACGTTGGTACGAAGCTTTTGTATAAAACTAAATGACAATAAAGAAGAAATACAAGTTGTTAATTTCTTCATTGAAGATACAAAATGATAAATATCTAAAAAGATATTTATTATTTTGTTTTTCGTTGATTTTTTTTCCTTTGATGGGGGTAAAAATTTTATAAGGGAACCTTTTTTAATTACTATCGGGGAATTGTTTTAGTCAGGAGAATAAAAAATAAAAACAACTTGAAAAATACTTTATTTCAAGATAACATCCCTTTTTATAAAATAGTCAAAGATAGAGTAATAATGATAAAAAAGGGAATAAGAAAATTACAAGATATCATTTTGTGTGTATTTACAATAAAATAAAAGCAGTACTGCTAAGGAAATTCCCTAAGAGATATTGGATTGTACCTTATCTGAGCATCGGTGGTTCAGTACTAGAATGCTCGCCAGCCGTAGATACTGACCGTAGATACGGACCCGGGAATCGAACCATTATACCAAAAAGACCACCTTGGATCATTAAAAAACCTAAAGTGATCCTTGAGCTAAGTGAACTCTCCAAAACAAAAACCCATCCTAGCACTTACCAAGATAACCTCCATAATATTCTAGAACGCTACCCTAACCACCTCCACATCTTTACAGATGGCTCTAAGGACAATGACAAAACAGTATTTGCAGCTATTTTAAATCTAAAAAATTGTAAAAAAAACCCTCCCAAATGAAAGTTCAATTTTTTCGATGTTTGATTCCCGGTTCGATGTATGCATTTATGTTTCATGCAATAACTACGCACCAACATGTGACAATAAGAAACGCATTCCAATGAAAACTGGATGAAATAGATGTCTTATTGTTGAATTTTCATACAATCACTATAGTATTGTTATCAACGTATAATAATTGCATTTTAATTGTAAGAAATTAAATGAAATAATTTTTTTTAAATGTCTGGTATTTGAAGATATTTAATTTTTTTTCCTGATTTTTTTTTAAATGAGGTGATGCTTTTAAAATGATTTATACGAAAATCATATCCATCTTCGTCATATTTGTCTCTACCACTTTGAGAAAGGTTGGAAAGCAGCACGATCATTTCGCAATCTCAATAATCATTTTGGTGAAGGAACAATCAGCCAAAACCAAGTTGAAAGATATTTCAGGAAGTTCAAATCAGGCGATACAATCCTCGCAGATAAAGAAAGAAAGAGCCGACCATCAAATTTCAACGACCAGGCATTTTGGAAGCCGTGGAAGATGACGAAGGCTAGAACAACGAGAATATTGACCGATGACTTCAATTTGGTACAGTTAATCATCGTTCGTAATCTCAAAAAACAAGGCAAGGTATGGAAACTTGACTGGTTGGGTCCTCCACGAATTCTCCAATAACAACAAAACTGAACGTGTCTGAATTTTTAAACCGATTTTGCAGCAGCTAGAGAGAGGTAAAACTTAAGGGAATAATGTTTTTTAAAAAATGTTTCATTAAATCAATTAAATACTGTAAAATGACTATTTTGATTTTTTACTTGTAGTAAAAAGGTTATCGTTTTTGGAAATGGCAAGTCGAACCGAGTTTTCAAATGCCACTTAAGGGTAACTAACCGGGAATACTGTTATTAATAAATGTTTCATTAATCAATTAAAATTCTGTAAAATGACTATTTTAACTTTTCTTGTAGTAAAAAGGTATCGTTTTTGGAAATGGACAAGGTTAACCGAGTTCACATGCCAGTTTTAGGGTACTAACCTGAATACAGTTATTAAAAAAATGTTTCATTTCAATAAAAATACGGTAAAATTACTATTTTGATTTTTTTTACTTGTAGTAAAAAGGTTATCGCTTTTGAAATGACAAGGCGAACCGAGTTCAAATGCCACTTAAGGGTATAAACAGTTCACTGTGTTCTAATGCCCTTAAAATAGTTTTTAATTCACTTCTTTTCTTCTCAGCTATTTGGGAAATAGGTTAGACTGGGATCTCTAGACTTGTCGGTTGGTGGACCATTTTGAGATGAGGAAACAATAAGAGAAAATGGAGTACTGAAGGCAGCGTCATTCTGGTAAATCCTCTTGGATTGGGTCAATTTCGAAAGGGTGATGGCGGCTCAATAATAATAATTGTGCAATACTTATGATACACTACGGCGATACAGACATCAATTCCGTTGACACTTTATCCTTTCCATCTGCAATTATCGGTGACGTGATAAGCGGAGAAAATACAACATGGCCAATTGCTGGATCTTACACACAATATTGCTCCGGTTTTATCCGGTTGCCTATCCATTGTCTCGCGAGACTTCGTATGACCTTGATATAACATAACTTTTCATTTTATGGCATCTTAGAATATAATGACAATGGTCTTGGAATACACATATATATTCCATTGAAAATTATTGTGGATATATATGCAAATGTGTCTGGCTTATATACATGTACACTGGCATGTTTGGAATGAATCTGACATATATGCAAATGCATCTGAAATATATTCTAAAGCAACTCTGACATCGCAAAGATACAGTAATATTGGATTATATATATATATATATATATATATATATATATATATATATATATATATATATATAAATGAAATTATATGAATATGTTAAAAATGTTTTCACTTTAACATCATATATTTCACTTTAAACAGAATATGTTATGAAATGTTTTCCACTTTAACAGCATTTTGTGGTGTTTTCATATACTTTTATCTATGCTCATATATATATATATTATATATATATATTATATATAATATATAAGTAAATCACTCCTGCTGAAAGGAGTGATTCAAAACTGGACCTTTTAAACAACGGAAATTTAAAGTTGTCTGAGCCAAGTTGTGAGCTCAATGTACATATAATTTTGAATTATATACAGGGCAAATATTTGGTAAGAAAAAAAGGTTAAAATATTCGTCAGTTATAGATTAATTCTCCAACCATATGTACATGTACACACATATGGGCTTTTTTGACCACTATTTTTATTGCAATAAAATTCCACGAAAGTCTAGTAGTTGTCGGTTTCTTGTATACCAATTTCTCAAACGTAATACACAAACACACCAAACTATAATATATATATATATATATATATAATATATATACATATATATATATATATTATATATATAGTGTGGTCGAACTAGTAATCGGTCTACTCATAAGCAACTGCTGTAAATTTTTGTCCTGATACTTATGCCAGTATTTTATTATGATGTATATTCATGAACATATTGTATCTAACTATTTGAACAAGTATCTGTTTTCATTATATATATATATATATTTATATATATATATATATATATATATATATATATATATACTCCGTGTGTGTCAATGTTGTCTAACGTTAAGACATCATAATAAATAACTGCCTAAGTATCAGGACAAAATACACAAGTTGCTTATGAGTAAGACCGTACTATTCGACCACACTATATATATATATTATATATATATATATATCTATATATATATATATTTAAGTACTCTACTAACACTACTAAGTTGTTTTCATATCTCAGACCTTATTGTTGTGTAGCCATGTCACTTTAGTGATCAGTGGTATACAGAAACCGACAACTCTAGACGTGTGGAATTTTATTGCAATAAATTAGTGTCAAACATGTATGTGTGTTATAATATTCGCGCGGAATTAAATCTTAACTTGACGAAAATATTTTAACCTTTTTCTTTACCAAATATTTTGCCCCTTGTATATAATTCCAAAATTATTGTACAATTGAGCTCACAACTTGGCTTCAGACCAACTTTAATTTCGTGTTTAAAAGGTCCATTTGAATCACTCCTGCAGCAGGGTGATTTTACTTATATATATATATATATTATATATATATATATATATTTATGAGAATAGATAAAAAGTATATGAAAACACAAAAATGCTGTTAAGTGAAAACATTTCATAACATATTCTGTTAAAGTGAATATATGATGTTAAAGTGAAAACAATTTTATAACATATTCCATGATAATTTCATTATATATATATATATATATATAATATATACTATCTATATATATATATATATATATATATAATCCAATATACGTATCTTTGGATGTCAGAAGTTGCTTTAGAATATATTTCAGATGCATTTGCATATATGTCCCAGATTCATTTCCAAACATGCCAGTTGTACAGTATATAAGCAGACACATTTTGCATATATATCCCAATATTTCAATTGGAATATATTTGTGTATTCCAAGACCATTGTCATATATTCTAAGATGCCATAAAATGAAAAGTTATGTTATATCAAGGTCTACGAAAGTCTTCGCGAGAACATGGATAGCAACCGGATAAAACGGAGCAAATATTGTTGTAAGATCAGCAATTGGCCATGTTGTATTTCTCCGCTTATCACGTCACCGATTTATATGCAGATGGAAAGGATAAAGTGTCAACGGAATTGATGTCTGTATCGCCGTGTGTATCATAAGTATTGCCAATTATTATTATTGAGCCGCCATCACCTTTCGAAATTGACCAATCAGAGGATTTAACCAAGAATGACGCTGCCTTCAGTACTCCATTTTTCTCTTATTGTTTCCCTCATCTAAAATGGTCCACCAACCGAAAGTCCTAGAGATCCCAGTCAACCTAATTCCCATAGCTGAAGAAGAAAAGAAGTGAATTAAAAACTAATTTTAAGGGCATTGAACACAGTGAACTTGTTTATACCCTTTAAAGTGGCATTTGAACTCGGTTCGCCTTGTCCATTTCCAAAGCGATACCTTTTACTACAAGTAAAAATCAAAATAGTTAAATTTTACCGTATTTTAATTGATTTAATGAAACATTTTTTTTTAATAACTGTATTCCAGTTAAGTACCCTTACACTGGCATGTGAACTCGGTTAAACCTTGTCCATTTCCCAAAAAACGATAACCTTTTTACTACAGTAAAAAAGTTAAAATAGTCATTATACAGAATTTTAATGATAATGAAACATTTTATTATAACAGTATTCCGGTTAGTACCCTTAAGTGGCATTTGAACTCGGTTCGACTGTCCATTTCCAAAAACGATAACCTTTTTACTACAAAGTAAAAAATCAAATAGCCATTTTTACAGTAATTTTAATTGATTTAATGAAACATTTTTTTAAAAAAATTATTCCCTTAAGTTTACCTCTCTCTATGCTGCTGCAAAATCGTTAAAAATTCAGAACACGTCAGTTTTGTTGTTATTGGAGAATTCGTGGAGGACCCAACCAGTCAGTTCCATACCTTTGCCTTGTTTTTTGAATTTACGAACGATGATTATACTGTACAAATTGAAGTCATCGGTCAATAATTCTCGTTGTCTACCTTTCGTCATTCCACGGCCTTCCAAAATGCCTGGTCGTTGAATTTGATGGTCGGCTTCTTCTTTCTTTATCTGCGAGATTGTATCGGCCTGTTTAACTTCCTGAAATATCTTTCAACTTGGTTTTGCTGATTGTTCCTTCACCAACATGATTATGAGATTGCGGAAATGATCGTGGCTGCTTTCCAACCTTTCTCAAAAGTGGTTTAGAGCAATATGACGAAGATGGATATGAATTTTCGTATAAATCATTTTAAAAGCATCACTCATTTAAGAAAAAAATCAGGAAAAAAATTAAATATCTTCAATACCAGAACATTTAAAAAATTATTTCATTAATTTCTTACAAATTAAAATGCAATTATTTATACGTTGATAACAATAACTATAGGATTGTATGAAAATTCAACAATAAGACATTATTTCATCCAGTTTTCATTGGAAATGCGTTTCTTATTGTCACATGTTGGTGCGTAGTTATTGCATGAAACATAAATGCATACCATCGAACCGGAATCAACATCGAAAAAATTGAACTTTCTTTGGGAGGGTTTTTTTTTAACAATTTTTAGATTAAAATAGCTGCAAAACTGTTTTTTGTCATTGTCCTTAAGAGCCATCTGTAAAGATGTGGAGGTGGTTAGGGTAGCGTTCTAGAATATTATGGAGGTTTATCTTGGTAAGTGTAGGATGGGTTTTTGTTTGGAGAGTTCCTTAAGCTCAAGAATACTTAGGTTTTTTAAATGAATCCAAGGTGGTCTTTTTGGTATAATGGTTCGATTCCCGGGTCCGTATCTCGGTCCAGTATCTACGGCTGGCGAGCTTCTAGTAACTGAACCCACCGATGCTCAGATAAGTACAATCCAATATCCTTAGGAATTTCCTTAGCAGTACTGCTTTTATTTTTTGTAAATACACACAAAATGATATCTTGTAATTTTCTTTCTTATTCCCTTTTTTTATCATTATTTACTCTATCTTTGACTATTTTTATAAAAAGGGATGTTATCTTGAAATAAAGTATTTTTCAGTTGTTTTTATTTTTATTCTCCTGATAAAACAATTCCCCGATAGTAATAAAAAAGGTTCCCTTATAAATTTTTACCCATCAAAGGAAAAAAAATCAACGAAAACAAAATAATAAATATCTTTTTAGATATTTTATTCATTTTGTATCCTTCAATGAGAATTAACAACTTGTAATTTCTTCTTTTTTGTCATTTAGTTTTATACAAAAGCTTGTACCAACGTTTGCTAATGATAAACGTCCCCTCTTCCACAAAAAATAATTGAAAAAAATATCTTTAGGGATATTTAATCATTTTTTATCTTCAAATGAAGAAATTAAATAACTTTGTATTTCCTTCTTATATTCTGCTTAAGTTTTTAAAAAATAAAATAAAAAACAACAAATAACAACAACAACAAAAAAGAAAATACGATATGAACTTGCCGATAAGCATTCTTAAAAGAAAGGATTATTTTTTATGATACATTTAATCAAACTGTCAATTGTTTATGTCTCTGTTGAATAAAAAATTTGTTGAAAAAAGCCCAAATAATTCGCCACCAACCCAATAATAATCTTTAGTAACTATTGTGCTTTAATTGTTTGTTTGTTTATTGATTTTAACGGCATATCAACCCGTCTATGGTTATATCAGCTAACGGTTAGAGTAAATACATATCGTGTATTTAATTATTATTTTAATCTTTTTATAAATTGGCTTTAAACAATGTTGTTAGTATATTGGGGATTATTTTGTAATGGTGATTGATTTAGTTTCATGTCTTATTTTACGGTATAATTTTTATTTCCCTAAAAAAGGAGAGAATATCCTCTATCTTGACTTTTCAAAACAGATCTTTCATATTGTTTGCTTTAAATAACAGTTTCTGATGTGAGGCAAAAACCTGCATTCCATGAATAAGTTTTTAAAAAACTGTCAAAGGTATTTGACATGTTTTCAACATTGTGGTTGTTAATTATTGTTTGAGTATATAAGAGTGCGTTGTTTTTGTATGACCAATGGCATAACCGGAACACATGATTGTTCCTTTTCTAGTCTTCCTTAAAGTTGGTCTCAGCCTTCCAAAAGTGGGTTTGATTAAGGAAGAGTTTTATTTGGGGATTGTTGTATTCCAGAAGTTTGTTGGCCATTTTTGTATGATGGAATCTATTAATTTTAGATTTCAAGTCAGTAAATATGGTATTGAACTTGGTAGGGGATCAAAATCTAGAGCGGATTTAGCGCTGCAGAGCAGGTCTTTCATTCCTTCTCACTCCTATATGGCTTGGGATCAGCCATATAATCCCCTCGAGTTAGACTCAAAGTCTAATCTTATTCAGGAGCTAATGATGAGAAAGTCTTCGCATTTTTTTTTAACTGATAGTAGGACAGAAAGCGAGTCTGATAAGATAATATATTTTTTTGTGGTTATTTTCAAGAGATGATTGGAAATACTAAATCTATTGCAAGGTTTGAGCTGAAAAAAATGGAAATTTCAATTTGGGAGAATTTTTTCTTCCATTTTTTTTTTATTTAAAAATAGCTGCAAATGCTGTTTTGTCCATTGTCCTTAGAAGGCGCATATGTAAAAAGATGTGGAGGTGGTTGGGTAGCGTTTTAGAATATTGTGGGATGTTATCTTGGTAAGTGCTAGATGGGTTTTTAATTTTTGGGGAGTTCCACTTGGCTCAAGGATCACTTGAGGTTTTTTTAATGATCCAAGGTGATGTTTTTGGTATAATGGTTTTGTGAATATTTGTGAGGGATTTTAGATTCTTGAGGAAGGGTTCCTCCGGAGACCAAAAGGGTTTATTGATGTTTCTTCTTTTTTATTTTTTAAACATTCTTGTAATTCTTGAATTGAAGGTGGCAATCATAAGCTGGGTTGGATGGGCATGATTTGAGTTTTGTGTAGTATTGCGAGGCTAGTTTTTCGCATCTTAGCTCTTGCTTTAAGTAATTATTCTAATACAAATCATTTTAACAGTTATAGGACATCCAAGCGGCCCTCAACCAAATTGAGCGTATGAGTATTCACAAGGATCTTTGCGGTAAAGGTGAGGAGCTGATGCTAGGTGTGGCGCTCCACTTTCAGATGCAAAACAATCTCCTTGGTCTAACGCTAATGAAGAGTGGATTACTCCCTCTCTAAAATCTAGCTAATACCGACCTTTGCCACCTCGAGACTTTATTTTCTTTATTAAACTTAAATCTGGAATTCAAAACCGTTTTAGATTCCTCAAGAAACCTTTCGATTGAAACTTTTTAGGAGAATCTATTCCAATCGAAGACCTCTAGATCCTTTATAGGTTACTGGTCACTCCGGGGAATTCGGAATAATGGCAATTAGTAGTACTTTTGCTCTGCACAGTCTCCAAGACTGAAGTCTCAACCATCAGAGACAGATACAACTGCAGGGAATACATCGCATATTCTAAATCCACCGACAGGGAGTTTTAAATTATTTCCCCCTCTCAGCATTCTCTCTAATATATCTATATCTCTGTTAGTATATGTATATAATGAAGGTAATCCTAAAATTAAGAATTGCTGGTGACACAGACAACTGTCGTGCGTTTAATGGCCCACTGTGTGTTTGTTGT